>VUQI01062809.1:9366-23522 GCA_015106735.1 Paratilapia polleni | reverse complement strand
AGTGACATGGTGAAGACATCACAAGAGCGGAATTGAAGGATTTAATGTTGTATTTTCTGTGTGTAAGTGTTTGTGTGTGTGTGTGTGTGTGTGTGTGTGTGTGTGTGTGTGTCACTACAGAGGGGAATGCCTTGGCTGCGATCCTGGTTGCGTGTGATGGAGAACTCAACAAATTTCCAAACAAACACTCTGGAAACAATTAAGACAGAGAAACATGGACAGAAAGAGAGAGACAGACAGACAGACACACAGCGAGAGAGGGAGATGGAGGAAAGAGACAAAAACAAACTTTGCTTGCAGGTTTTAAATAAATTAATGCGTCTCACGTGTACCTAAAGCAAAGGACGTCCACATCTATCAGATTGAATAGTGATGGCACAGGCACACAAATACTCTACATGCAAGATTAATTAATGGATTGTAATGTCTATGACACAACATTCCCAAATCACAGGAAATTATTAGTCCCAGGACAGGCAGAGTGAGCGGAGCCATCAGTCTGAAGCTCTGGAGGCTCATCAGCTCTAAAAAGCTGCAGACACACAGATCGCCACCTGCTGCTGCTGCTGCTGAGTTCACCATAATTAGTGCCATAAGCAGAGACACACAGACACCGAGAGGTGGCTAGCACACGGTTATCTATAACATCTGAAATATTTTACCTGCAGTCTGGTTGGTCTTTATCCGGTAAAACTAGATTACAGTAGCAGGAACAGAAGACTGAAACAAAGTTTATGAACAACATAACCCCACAAAGTGATTGTTTTTATTCCACATCACACAAGTAAGTTATAATAAAAAATGAAGAGTGGGTGTGACCACCCTAAAGAGACGCTTGTGAGAAAGATTTTGCATGCTAGGCACAGAGAACCACACTGACTGATGAGACAACACCTACAGAAACTCAAACTTCATCAACAGAAACTCAGAGGAAAAACCCAGCACAGTATGGGCAGTACGATGACTGTGTATCATTTATCATGCTGTCAAATAAACATTTCTCTGATTACAACTTTGCGGCGGTAATGTGTAGTGATAGTGATGTGTGTTTGGGTTGTACATGTTCCCAGCCCTTCAGCACCTGCACAGGGGAGTGACCTCATGTCCATCAGCGGAGCTGTTCATCTCGTCTAAACACTCAGTGATAGATGCACCAGCTAATCAGGACAGTGATCACACAGCTATGTTACAACCCACATTAGCACAGGCACTAAAAAGTCAGATCCCGATGGGCGGTTTATTACAGCTCTTCCTGATGAATCACTGGGACTGCGGCCTACTTCTAGTACAGTAACAGCAGCTGTTTGCGAAAGATCATTTTATCCTCTGTGAGGTCGGATATTTTTTTTTTTTAAGATGGGGTTTATGAAGACTGAAATATGCAATTAAAAACACAAAGATGTTGTTATAGAAATTTGAATATAAGCCCCAAGAAGTTCTAAGTCCTCTACACAGCACCAGAACAGACCAACAAAGTCTGTCTGAACGTATGACAAAACAAACTACTGTTGAACAGAGGTGGCATACGCTTCCAACAGCAACCTCTGGTGTTAACTGTCAGCCTTTTATTTTATCACTGCTTGACCCTACAAGATGTGATTCTTCGAGGTGGCCCGATCCACAAAACTAATCAAATAAACAAACAGATTACATACATTAGGATTGTTACAAATCAGTAATGACACATAGGGCAGAACACACAGGGTGCAACAATGGTGCCATTTGTACTGTTATAGTAAGAAGGTCCTGGGTTCGAATCCCCTGGGGCCTTTTTTGTGGATTCTCTATGTTCTGCCTGTGCCTGCATGGGTTTTCTCTGGGTACTCCGGCTTCCTCCCACAGTCCAAAGACATTCTTGTTAGGTTATTTACTGAATCTATATTGGCCGTCTCTCTGTGTTGGCCCTATGATGAACTGGCGACCTGTTCGACCCTGAATTGGACAAGTTTTAAGAAAATGGATGGATGGATGGGATTATACACATTGGAGTGCCTGTTATCTCAAGTAAAAGTGAAACTATTTATTTCATCCCCCCATCTGGTGCCACCTGGAATCTTTAGATAGTGCTTAGGCCTTCTGGTGACTCTTTTGGCCTGAACACCTTAGGAAGGAATCACAAAGGAGAGAAACTAATCAAGCTGTGCTACTCATTAAGGCCTCAATCACACAAGCCTAGAGACCGGTCAGCTTTGGTCGCTACCAGATTGCCTGGAGGATGCCAGTTTGTCTGCAAACACTCACTAACTAACCACCGAGTGGCAGTAAAACTTGAAAACGTGCATTGCAAACCAGAAAAGGAGAAAGTTTTCCTTCAAAGTAAAAGTTGCCCTTATCTCTGAAACCAACATGTTGCGTTCTGATCTCAAATCTTTCAGTACCTCACTCTACATTACACATTAAAGTTATTTTATTTTATCATTTCAAACCTCCCTCTTTCCCAGGTTCCCAGTCCCAGCTGGGGGGCTGGCGACAGGAAAACACACCTCAACACAACAATACAACTCAATAAAATAGTTTTAATATCTCACTGGGTGTAATTATTCCTTTACAGTTACAATGTAAACAATTAGCAAGGTGTTTGACTGTTTGTGAGGATATGTGTAATCCAAACTTACAAATTTTGATTTATTTTTGTCAGGCTGTGACTTTTTAATTGAAAAGGGACTTGGTCATGAGCTCTGGATCGATATGGAAAAACTGTGATTAGTCACTGCCACGAATTTCCTCTGTAGGGTGGCTGGTCTGAGGTTTAAAGATAGTGAGAAACTCACACATCCAGAGGGAGCTTGGACAAGAGCCGATACTTTTGTGTCAAAAGGAGCAAGCTGAGATGGTTCGGGCATCTAATCAGGATGCCTCCTGGATGTCTTCCCTTGTAGGTTTTCCAGGCATGCCCAGGTAGGAAGAGACCCCAGGGTAGACCCAGAGCTCGCTTAGTTGGAAATGTTGCTGGAATGCTCTGCTTAGCCTTCTGCACCATGACTCAACTTTGGATAAGTGGAACAAAATAAAAGGACGGATGGTGGTGAAGGAGGTGAAAGTAAGGGGGACCTGCTGCAAGGGTTTGAAATGACTGATTTAGTTGACTGGACAGGCAGTCGGGGAGCCCTGTCTCCCACTAATTACTTCAGACATTGACTGAAAACTCTTACAGGACCGAAGGATTGATAATAAGAGCTGAAAACAGACACAAGTAAGAGCCACAGTCAACATCATCCATAGCAGACTATTGACTGAGTCACGACAAAAGAAGCTCACTTCCTCTGGTTCACTTTAGTAGATCTAGGAGGAGGAAAGCTAAATTTCAACATTATTTTTAATTCATTATATTCTTTGCTAAAGATAGTTGTACAAACTATGAAGATTCATTATCATCGACTCATTCTCAGTTGCTATGGAGCTATATGGATTGAGAGAAGAGGCAGTTAAAAACTGAAGTGGTCTTTTCTAAAAGATTTAAACTGGATATAACCAGATAATTTTCCTCTAATGAAAATGCTATAAATAAGTGATAGTTTGGACACTTTAATGGAAAACCATGTACCTGCTCTTGCAGCTGTGCTGGTGAAACTACTGTGTTCACAAACATGATAGCAGTCCATTTATTCTTTTTTTGTGTGTGTTTTTTTGGTGGCCTTGGGTAAGGTTCAGCAAGTGATCGATGTTGAAGACTCTATGTACTGTTGTCAGAAATAAAAGTGAAAGCCTGCTGGCATTTAATCTAATTTCTAAGTTCCTTAGCAACTGTGGAGGTACGTGGTTGAGAAAATTTTAAGAAATCACAGTGCATCTCCATGTTAACGGTTACCTCCATCAGTGCTAGGCAGGTTACCCGAACGCTTTAATATATTACTCACTGCACATTACTCACTGGAAAATTTCAGTAGCAAAAGTAAAGCACTACATTACTCATTTTACTCCTTCACTCAACAGACTTTGTGCTGAGAGTGCAGACATAAATGAGTGCAGACTTTCATCTTTAATTCAAGGGGTTTAACAATAGTACTGCATCAAACACTGTGTATTAAAGCTAAAGGACTGCACTTCAGTCACATCTTGATTGTTTAATTTAAAATCCACAGTTACAAAAACTGTGTCATTGTCCAACTTGTCCAACTTTATTTTTAGAATTGTCTTTTTCAGTGCGCAAAATTTGACATAGCTGCAGTAGTTGCTCTTAGAAATTATTATTTGGAATGCCAAGGGGAGATGTTGTCAGAGTAAGTGTGTAATTGATGTAGGTGTAGTCACTCGTGCCTAGAGACCGGTTGGCAACCGGCTAGCAACCACCGGTCACTAGGGGAAAATGATTATTCCCCGACCGGTTACGAGTGGCTGCTGGAGGTTGCATTCAGTTGCTAGGTGAAATTGGTCGCAAAGAGGTATACAGTGCTGCACGGAAAACCTCCCTGCGATTGCTTTGGTTGCTAGCAGATTGCTGCCGTCACCCATAGTTTGTGTAGAAGACACTGACTTGTCTGCAAACACTCTCCAACTACTCACTAACAGCTGATTTCAACTTCTGCGGTGAATCTTTGCAGCCTAGGGTGTAACCTACACAAGTGGCCGACGTCGTTGCCAGCATTCTTTTGCGTGGTGGGTGCATTGTGTGTTAATTACTTTGCGGTGGTGTTCAGCCACGATAGAGACAAATAAAATGTAGGGACAGTCTTTATATTGAGGTGATGATTATTATTCTCTCAGTGATCCAATCAAAAACTGTACCTAACTGTAAAAGTAGCCGGACGTGCATAGGAGGAATTGACGGTACTGAACAGGCCAATCACAGTTGCGGGCTGTGTTTATAGAACGTGTCATTACATTTCAAGGGAGGGGCACGTCAGGGTATGGTGTCGGTCATGTTGTAGGGTTTCAGAGGGAGTTACAATGTACCTATGGCATAGATTTAACACAGAAGTGTAAATCCCCTGTAAGTGGTAGTGAAACTTGAAAAAGTGCAACACAAACTGAAGGGAGCCCGTTCACCTTCAGACTAAAAACTGCACATTTTGAAATGTGTTGGTTTCAGGGTAAGGCACAACTTTTACTTTGAAAGCAGTCATTCTCCATTTCTGGTTTGCATCACACTTTCTCCAGTTTCACTTGTTTGCAGACAAGTCTTCTGTTCAAGCTACGGGCGACCACTGTATTCTGCTAGCGACCAAAGCAATCACAAGGAGGTTTTTGGTGTTGCACCCTTCCCCTGCAACAGCCATCAACCACTCACCAACCTGTCGAGGAATACGCATTTTTTCCTAGCGACCAGAAGTTGCCAAGGAGTCGCCGTCTGGTCTCTACTAGTGACTGAGGCCTAATTAAGGTAGCAGCAGAGATTTTCGTTTTTGCACCCAATGAAATGTCCTTTTTTGGAGGCGCAAGTATTACTATTTGATTCATCAAACTGAGATTTTCTTCCTTTAACAAACTGTGACACTCAGCACAGGATTAGTAACTGTAATGTAACTACTTCAATTCTAATCCCTTAACCCACTTATTAACAGGAAGTCAAAGTAATAACATTACTATAGTATATTACAAAGTAATGCATAACTGCCGAACACTGATCTCCATTCTCAAGAGGAACAGTGAACAGACCTTTCATTCATTTGTCAGTTCTGTCATCCGTTCATTCCTCACAAAGACAATAGACTGTTGTTGTGTTTATGGTCTTTGTTTGTGGCCCAGGCTCCCAGGCTCACTGCGCTGTAGACTCTGGAAGCCCGTTCACTCTAATAAAGTTTAACAGGCCTGTTTCTGTCCCACAGGACCCTGAACACATGGGACAACAGCGAAGCAACGCTGACTTTCATTATCTTAAACTCCTGTGACCTAATTACATCCAATCTAATCAGCACTCACCCCTCCACTGTGTGGTTTTCATTACAGAAAAGTGGTAAGATGATTGACGGTGATGATTTAAACATTTAAGACTTTAAGGTCTGACTCGAACGAATTACTTAATTACGCAGTGATTGCTTAATTTGTACCACACAGATACTGTCACACATGGAATGAATTTGCCTTTAAAGGCTGTAAAAGAATACTTTCTTCACTCTGCAGTCCAGCATTTCGAATAGTTGGAAAAGTAGGTTAAATTAAAATGTGCAAGCTTACATATGTGCATCACTGTGGCAGCAGATTTATCACTCACCCCAACCTGGCCTGATGACAGAAGCCATCCACAATCACAAGCAAAGGTTACGCATTATGGTTGCTATGGTGTTAACACATGTAATCAGGGGCAAACAGAGACGAGTTAATAATGTGTACATACTCAGGTCATCAGTCTACTTCATGTATGAGCCCCAGAACACGCCTGGATGATTATAACTATGTAAACACCGCTTCTTTGGCCCTTTGTCTGCAGGTTGTCTTCATTCCCCCATCCACATTATGTCTTTTCCTTCTGTTAAAACATAAATTGTCCCACTCTCTGCCTCTTCTTCATATCTTTGTGTCTGTTTATCTGTATGAGACACAGAGCTTCCTCCAGAGTTGGGTGGAGTAAGAAAGGCGTTACTGGAAGATAAATGATTAGGCTGTTGAATTACTCCGTGCTGGGAAGAAGAATTTCACTACATGTCTGCAGCTTTCAGTATTAATGGGTCTTAGACATGCAACTGGCTGAGAGGAGGGGTAGGTGGGGAGGTGCGCACAGAGGTTTAAGCCAGATAAAGAGATTTTCTTGAAAGGAGGAAAGTGTATCTGGGAAGACATTGCCTTATCCATCTGTACCAGGTCTTTGTGGAGGATCTGCAGGTGCTGAGAGATCTGATGTAGGTAAATGTAATCCCTGGTAATGTTTTGAGTCTGCTCTGAGATCTCTAATTAGGGTTTAGTCACACAAACAAGTTTTAGTCTAAAATCAGTTTAAATGCAACTGCTGAAATCTGTTCATTTACTTGCAGAGACAGACCAGCAGACAGGCGCTCCTGATGAAATGTACCACATGTCTTTGTTAATCTTGTTGATACCAGTTGAAATCAATTACTTTTTTAATATAATTCTCCAGCACTACTTTCATAAGAACATGACTATATTTTCTGGACCACACATGTAGTCTGTGTAGTCTGGTTGCCTCAGATCTCTCTAAAAAGAGAGATCCGAGGCAACAGTCTGAAATGCACAAAGTTAAACTTTATATTCTAACTTAATGATGCCACGTATTAAAAGCACTGATGAGGACAACAAGTGAGAATAAAGGAGAGAAACACGGGAATTTGTCATGGTTTTTGGTTCCTGTTTTTATTTGGTAAGATTACATACCTCTCTCATGTTTCCTTTATGCTTTGTCTGTGTCCCCCTTTGTTTGTTGTATTTTTGTCTGTTATAGTTACTTCATTTTTTTTGTGTTTAGTTCATGAAATGTGTGTTCCTTTTGGCTTTGCTACTTGTGTTTGTCATTTTCCCACCCGGTGGATTTTCTGACCCGCCCTGACTACTTTCACAAGTTACTTTCCAGTGAGCTTTTTGTTTGTGTATATACACTCACTGGTCACTTTATTAGGTACACTAGTTGGACCACCTTTTGGCTTCAGAACTGCCTTAATTCTTCATGGCATAGATTCAACAAGGTGCTGGAAACATTCCTCAGAGATTTTGCTCCATATTGACATGATAGCATCACACAGCTGCTGCAGATTTCTCAGCTGCACATTCATGATGTGAATCTCCTATTGGATTGAGATCTGGTGACTGTGGAGGGCATATGAGTACAGTGAAGTCATTGTTATGTTCAAGAAACAAGTTTGAGATGATTTGAGCTTTGTGACATGACGTATTATCCTGCTGGAAGCAGCCATCAGAAGATGGGTACACTGTGGTCATAAAGGGATGGACATGGTCAGCAGCAGTACTCAGGTAGGCTGTGGCATTTAAACAATGCTTGGTTGGTACTAAAAGGCCTAAAGTGTGCAAAGAAAATATCCCCCACACACACCATGGATCAATCCTGCCTCATATCAATACTGTGTTAATGAAAGGTTGAACAAGTGCATGTAATAAAGTGGCTGGTCAGTGTATATAGTCTTGTATTTGCCCTTCTTCAGTTCATCTGGGCTCCTGGGCTAGGGGAGTCTGAATGAGCCAGTGCAGAGTCGGCAATTGGTTCACCTCTGCCAGAGTCAAATCTCTCGGCTGACCACCAGTCTGTTCCAGGGTCAGTCTGCTAACACCCAGCTGGAGTCTGACTGCTCCAGTTTCCATCCCTCTGCCTTTCTTGCATCTTGCTCTGAACTCAAGTATCTAGTTTGCCCACCACTGAGGGCTGTCTGTTGCCACCAGCCTTTGCTCCGCCCCCCAAGAGCCTTTGCCTTGTCAGCGGTCTCTTGCCTCCTTCTCCGTTGGCCTCCCGCCTGGCCCCCAGAGAGTTCCTGCTTTTACTCTCCTGCCTTAAGGCCATCATACCAAACAGCCCCACCTATGTGCTCTGGCACTAGGCTGCTCTCTATCCTAAGGAGTCCACCCCAGATCCTAGTCTCTGATGAGCCCAAATGTCTTGAGTTTTGTGACAGGATTAAAGTTCATGTGTGTACTAGTGTGTAAATCCCAAAGAGTGGAAGTAAGACTTGTGGACATATCTACCAGTATTTGATTAAGAACACTTGGACTCAAACTAAAGTGAGTGTTTATCTTCAAATCATAATCATAATCTCTAATCAGGACCTCATTAAAGTGTAGAGAGCAAAAGTGATGTTTTTTCTCAAATTTAATGGAAAAGGAAACTTGTGAAAACAAGAACAAATCCAGTACAGGACAGCCTTACAGATGTTTTTTAAAAAAAAATGACATTTTTTCTGACACACATCTCAGAGAACAAAAGACACACACACACACACACACACACACACACACACACACGCACAGAGCATGAGTGACAGGGAAAGTGGGTGAGCGGGGGTTAGAGAAACAAGGAGAAATGAAAAGTGTCTTTGAAAGTAAACAAAGGCAGAGTGATCAGGACCAGATTGGTGCAGATCAAACAGTAGTGTTGAAGTAGGAGGAGAGAGGCCTCTGATGGAGACATCAAACAGAACTAATGTAAACCACATATCAGCCTGACATCATGCACACAGTAATGCCCACACGTACGTGCGCACACACACACACACACACATACACATATGGACATCGGATCTTGGACTTACAAATACCAACAGGTCAGATGCCTCCACACACTCAGCCAGATTTAATTCATGCACACGCACATAAGCACAAACCCCTGCATGCAAGACCTCGTACTCACACACACAAACAGCAAGAGCCAAGTACTCAGCAAATACTTTTAAAAGACAGAATATCAGGGGGTTTTTTTCTTCCAGGAAATTAGAATTATGGCGCAAGAAACAAAATGTATCATTGAGGATTGGAGCCAAAAAACAAAGTAAAACCAAATGAACTTTCAGTAAACATTTGATCAGGAGTTTGTATTCATCAGGGATAAATTACACATGGATTAGGTGATACATATTGCTAGAGAGGAATGTAATATGCCTGGACATTAGTGGAGTCATAATCATTGCATGATTTTTCTCTGCATGTAAGTTACAGCCAATGACCTATGATGTCTGATGGATGACAGAAAGGCAATAAAGGAGACCGTACAGTAGTGACTGAGCTGTGTCTATAGTTGAGTCTGTGTGCATGTATTACAACTATCTACGTCACTGTGGTATAGGGTCTCCACAATGAATCAGCAGCACAGTAATCACTGTTCTCCAAAATAAAAGAGAGCGTGAGATGGAGACAGAGAGGTTACGAACCGGTCAGCGACAGAAACAGTCGTAGAAACAAAAGGAATATTTAAGCAGAGAGATTCAGTGAGCCAGTGCACTTTACTTTCCACAAGTTTGTCCATTACTTCTAATGTGCTGTATGTAAAAACAAGTTCCCAATCAAGATCATCATCAAAAACCATGTATCAAAAATCACAGCCCAACATTCTTGTATCTGTATGTTAACTGACAGTGCCAAAAAAAGTAGTGCACATTAACCCCAGATTGAAATAGGGGAAAGAAAAACAAAATATACCTTCAGCATACACCTAGAGAATGTGTCAAACTATAGTTGATTAGTTAAAACTGTTTTTTTTCCAAACTTTTTCCAAATGGCCAAATAAAGGACTTAATTCTTAATTTGATGACTCAGTTTTTGTTTGCTCTTCTTGCTGCTCTCCCACATCTCTCCCTTCTCTGTGCCTTCTGGGCTAACACCAAGCACCAGCCTCAAAAAAATGAAGCCAGTTCACTTGCTGGTCCACTAAACGGTGCTACTGTGTCTTGCACCTTGACTTACAGGTGTGTCAACAGTTTGTAGTCGGCCGGGTAAATTCACTGCAGTTTGGTGCTCTGTTTTAACTTCATGATATTTTGTGCACAAACTGATGTACTGCACATATCAGTGATATTTTCCCATGCTGGTTTAGCAATGTTAAAGGGCTTTTTTTTAATCCAACTTTTTGACCTCTTATATTTTTTTCTCTCAGTGTCTGTGCCTCTGTAAAGTACTCTGAATCACCTTGTGTCTGAATAGTGCTATACAAATAAATTTGACTTGATTTAACTTGACAGCAGTGCGTTAACAAAAATTAAATAAAATAAATAATGTATGACTGATTTTTCATTTTTAACATATATTGATACTGTGAGAAAAAAATAAAATAAATATATATATATATATGTGTGTGTGTGTGTGTGTGTGTATATATACACACACACACACACACACACACATATATACAGCTCTGGAAAAAATTAAGAGACCACTGCAAAATTATCAGTTTCTCTGATTTTGCTATTTATAGGTATATGTTTGAGTAAAATGAAAATTTTTGTTTTATTCTTTAGACCTCAAATAATGCAAAAGCCTTCCAGGATAACACGTGGCTTGATTCATGCGTCCCTCGCAAAGACAAAACTGCCCGACTCCAGCTTTACTGAAGGATCCCCAGATCATCACCGATCCTCCACCAGATTTCACAATGGGTGCAAGACATTGTGGCTTGTAGGCCTCTCCAGGTCTCCGTCTAACCATTAGATGACCAGGTGTTGGACAAAGCTTAAAATTAGACTCATCAGAGAAGATGACTTTACTCCAGTCCGCTATGGTCCAATCCTTATGGTCTTTTGCAAACTTCAGCCTGGCTCTTTGCATGAATCAAGCCACGTACAAGGTTATCCTGGAAGAAAACTTGCTGCCTTCTGCTCTGACAATGTTCCCCAACTCTGAGGATTGGTTTTTCCAGCAGGACAATGCTCCATGCTGGAAGTTATGTTGTCAGTAGTTTATAGAATAAAAGAAAAATGTTCATTTTACTCAAACATATACCTATAAATAGCAAAATCAGAGAAACTGATAATTTTGCAGTGGTCTCTTAATTTTTTCCGGAGCTGTATATGGGTAATGCTTACAGCTTGTAATATTACTGAAAAAAATTTAAATAGTTATGGTACCAAATACTTACTGGGAACTGGAACATAAGTATATACAAAGACAAAGAATAAAGTAGTAACAAACAAAGTGGTGCCAGGGGAAAACTGCTGAATTTTTTAAAAATCTGATTAATGTGTATATATTTAACATATATACAAATACAAGTTTGGAGATCATGTACAGTGTGTTAAACTGAGAGGAAACATCTACCTTTATAGACTATTTGTGCATAGTCCTAAAACTGTGGTAATATAGCTGGAAACAAGAATAATAACAATGATAATGAATAATACTCTGGGATCAATTTATACATACAGTACTGTGCAAAGGTCTTGAGCCACCCCCTTTTGCTAGAAAAATGGGAAATAGGTGCAGTGATTTATTGAAATGGGAAAACATAAATGGAAATACAGCATATCAGGCAAAAACAGAGTTTTGTACAATTCTAATGAGATTAAATGTCAATATTAGGTATGACCACCTTTATTCTTCAATACAGCCTGAACTCTCTTAGGCAAGCTTTCTTGTAATTTCTTTATGTAGTCTTCAGGAATAGCTCTCCAGCCTTCTTGAAGGATATCCCAAAGCTCTTCTTTAGATGTCGGCTGCCTTTTGTTCTGTTCTCTGTCAAGATGATCTGATGGTATCTTTCTGCATTCATAATTCCTCAATTTTGACAAAATCTCCAGCACCACTGGTTGAAATGCAGCCCCAAAACATGACAGAGCCTCCACCGTGTTTTACAGGTGGCTGTAGACACTCACTATTGTACCTCTCTCCTGATCTCCTCTGTACATATTGACGATGATTTGAACCTGAAAATTTCAAATAATCATTCCATAAGACCTGTTTTTGTGTAATTTGGCATACCTCAGCCTTTTCTCCCTGTTTCCCTTCTTTAAGAATGACTTATTGACGGCCACTTTTCCACTGAGACCATTTCTGATGAAGCTTCAGTGAACAGTAGATGGATCAACTGAAGGGTCAGATGTATCTCTCAGGTCCTGTGTCAGGTCTTTGCTGAGTCTGAAAATGGTCAGGTACAAGGACTGGACTAAAAATGAGTGAAAACGCAGCCAATGTCCAAAGAAAAAATTTTAAACACCTTCAGAAATCCTGGAGATCTATTGCTGAAGATCACTTTAAAAAATTACAAGAAAGTCTGGCTCCTTAGAAGCAAAATATATTATTACTATACTATTACTATATTGCCAGAAGTATTCACTCACCCATCCAAATCACTGAATTCAGGTGTTCCAATCACTTCCATGGCCACAGGTGTATAAAATCCAGCACCTAGGCATGCAGACTGCTTCTACAAATATATGTGAAAGAATGGGTCGCTCTCAGGAGCTCAGCGAATTCCAGCGTGGTACCGTGATAGGATGCCACCTGTGCAATAAGTCCAGTCGTGAAATTTCCTCACTGCTAAATATTCCACAGTCAACTGTTAGTGGCATTATAACAAAATGGAAGCGATTGGGAATGACAACCACGAAGGTGGTAGGCCACATAAAATAACAGAGCGTTGTCAGCGGATGCTGAGGTGCATAGTGCGCAGAGGTTGCCAACTTTCTGCAGAGTCAAAAGCTACAGACCTCCAAACTTCATGTGACCTTCAGATTAGCCGACATCATATTAAACCCTATGGATTAAGAATGGGATGTCACTCAAGTTCTTATACGTGTGAAGGCAGATGAGCGAATACTTTTGGCAAAATAGTGTATAAAGAAATGAGGGGTGGTTCAAAATTTTACACAGTATAAAACTAAGTCTCATACCAAGTCTCATGGTCTCCTGCCTGTGCAATGAAAATATTAAATGAGCATCAATTAAAATGGTCTATGAATATTTTGTTGGTACCTCATATGTAAAAAAATACAGTGTAATTTCCAAACTGTAATGCAAAGTAAGGAGTGCGACATTTGACTCTAAATTCATAGTTTTACATGTGAAGTCAAATGTGTCACATTTAAACTGAGAATGATGCAACACTGGGCAAAAAGCACACACGTGCCCTCAGTGAATGGTTTTCACATGTCCAGAATCTGATTGTTTTCATAAATAAATTCTGTGCTTGTGCAAAGCAGGCTCATCTCGCATGTCACACAGCAAACAGTAGTCTTGTATTTGAAGAGAAAGTGCCAGTACATAGCGATAGGTCAACGATCTCAAGTTCAGCCAGACCTCAAAAGCAGTAAACCCCGTGTAGGTGAACTTGTTAATCATGCACTCAAGTTATACGTGGGAATCATAAAATTATTTTTCATAAAGCAGGCAAACACCATAATATCCCTGGAGGCTCCTGTGCATGATTCAGAGATGATTTGTTTATTCATTAAATATTGACACCTTACTATTATCCAATCAGAAATGAAAATGGAAACGATAAAGGTCTGATTAAACTACTCTTTTTCTGAATCTCAGTAAAGATCACAGATTTACATTCATTGATCTTTATGGTCTTATGTTAATTAGATACTGTAAACAACATGATTAACTCAATAGAAACTACACCCATTATTGAAAAATGATTAGCAGCTTTTTACACACTCCTGTAATGCTCACAGGTGATTATTCTGCATCAAACTGGAACGTGCTGTTTCACTTGTGTGTACAGAGGTCATCCATTTCAACATCTCTTCATGTTCGATCCATGCTGCTCTTCTGCAATGCCCATATTTGCTCAAGAAGTGTGCTCATTATTTCAAAGCAGTAAGCGAGTG
>VUQI01062808.1:6898-19765 GCA_015106735.1 Paratilapia polleni | reverse complement strand
ATTTTATCCCAATAGAGCACTTGGCTCTCAGACTGCAGGCTTACTTGTGGTTCCTAGGGTATTTAAAAGTAGAATGGGAGGCAGAGCCTTCAGCTTTCAGGCCCCTCTCCTGTGGAACCAGCTCCCAGTTTGGATTCAGGAGAGACAGACACCCTCTCTACTTTTAAGATTAGGCTTAAAACTTTCCTTTTTGATAGAGCTTATAGTTAGGGCTGGATCAGGTGACCCTGAACCATCCCTTAGTTATGCTGCAATAGGCCTAGGCTGCTGGGGGCGTCCCATGATGCACTGAGCACTTCCTCTTCTTCACTTCCTTTCACTCTCCATGTGTTTATACACCACTTACATTTAATCATTAGTTATTATTAAACTCTGTCTCTCTCCCATAGTGTGTCTTTTTGTCCTGTCTCCCTCTGCTCTCTTCTGTTTCTCCTCATCCCCAACCGGTCGCGGCAGATGGCTGCGCCTCCCTGAGCCTGGTTCTGCCGGAGGTTTCTTCCTGTTAAAAGGGAGTTTCTCCCTCATAGGGGGTCGTCTGATTGTTGGGGTTTTCTGTCTAATATTGTAGGGTCTTCACCCTAAAATACAAAGTGCCTTGAGGTGACTATCGTTGTGAATTGGCGTTATATAAATAAAATTGAATTGAATTGAACTGAATGTTTGTATAAATGTGGTCCAAAGTGTTTCCTCCTCTGGTCGCACATCTTACATGCTGGTAGAATCTGGGCAGGAGAGACTGTAAGTTTGCCCGATTAAAATCACCCGCGATAATATGTACGCCGTCGGGGTGAGTCCATTGTAGTGTATGTATAGTGTCTGCCAATGCTAGTGTTAGCATCGGGTGGAATTTAAACAGCCGTTATTAGCACGACTGTTAGCTCTCTCGGTAGAAAAAGAGGTCGCGATTTAACAGAAATGGACTCTAGGTCCGGTGAGCAGTGTGTGTGTGTAATTATATTGTTTTTAGACCAGTCATTAACTCATTATTACCTCAACAGTAAATTTTGGACACTGTTCTTATGTAATTGATAGAAAGTAGGTTTGTTGATGATAAAGTCAATTCTGGGGACTTTTAAGGCATCTTTGCCACAGAGCAAAGAGTGTTAAAGCTTTTCTTCAGGAAAGACACATTAACCCAATGACACGGCCAACAGACAGTCTGGATCTCAATCTGACTGAAAATTTATGGTGGAAATTGAGAAGAATGGTCCATAACAGTTTTGATGATCCCATACTTTTTCTCAATGCTGAAAATAAAAAAGCTGAGTAAACCACCCTCCAAGTGTGGGAAATCACTTCCCCTCTGCCAAAGTCACAGTATTCTTCGTAAACATGATGAAAATTTTTTGTCTGACTGTTTTGATCTGAATCCCATAGATAATGGCGTTCATAGCTGGAGGAACCACATGGAACATGATGGAAGATAACTTCCTGTGGTCTGATAAGTGAGGGAAGCGATGGAGGATGATGATGATGGAGCCTGACACAAACATGATGATGTACACAGCCAGGTGAGTGGCACAGGTCTGGAGCGCCCGGCTGTTCAGCACCTTGTTCTTGCTGCTCAGACACACCATGACGATCTTCAGATAGGTGACAGTGATGCTGCCGAGGGAGAAGCCCAGCATGACGATGGTGTAGCCAAGGCCGTAAATGTTATTGATGAGGACGCTTTCACAGGACAGCTTAAACAAGGAGGCATTGTCACAGAACGGGTTAAATATGACCCACCTGCAGCGTGACAGGCGGATGCTGAGGCCCACGAGGATCGCCACCATAATCAAAGCCACCGCCCAGGCCAAAACCGATAGCGTCACCACCATCCTGTTGGTCATTATGGTGGCATATCGCAACGGGTTACAGATGGCCACGTAGCGATCAAAAGCCATGATCATGAGCACAGTGTGGGAGGCACCTGCATGAAAGTGAGCACAAAAAGCCTGAATGGCACAGTCTATGTAGTGGATGTACCGATCTGAACTGGGAATAAAAATATCTCTCAGCAGACGAGGAATGATTGTCGTGGCCCCAAACGCATCGTTAATGCTCATGTTACAGAAGAGTAGATACATGGGCTTATGGAGGCTCCTCTCCAGTGTGATCAGGATCACCAAACCAATGTTAGACACCATGATGAAGATGTAGATGAGAAGGAGGAGGATGAAGGTGGGGATGGAGGAGTCTGGGCTGACCTTTAACCCTTCTAAGAGCAGGATGTCTGCAGCTAAAGTCTGGTTTTCCATAGTGCCGAAGGTTAATTTCAAGCTGGAGAGGATAAAGCAGAGAGGAAAAAATAAAAATTATGTTAATTATCAAATGTCAAAGTCATATCAAAGTGTTTTTAAAGGCCCACATCCTCTTCAAAACCTGTGACCTGTGATGTGCATGTCATGTTTTGAATTTTGGTTCAAGTCATTTCGCGTTTTGTTTCACCTCCTCCTTTTGGTTGTTTGTGGTTGTCTGGCTCATCCTCATTAGTTTCACCTGTTGCCACACCTGTTCTAAATCAAGTAATCAGTCTCCTGAATGCATACCTCTTACCATTCACCTCCCACTGGTTTTACTGTCACTGTATCACCAGTACAGCTTTCTCCTCTGATTTGCTTGTTGTCCTTGTTTGTTTGATTCCCCATGTTTAAATTTTATCAGCAGTTTTTGGGGTGGGAGTGGTCACATTTGCCTGCTTCTTGCTGAACTTGATTGCTTTTGCTGATGGCCTTTACAGTTGTAGTCAGAAGTTGCTCTTAAAAGGGTTAAAGGTCAGCCCAGACACCTCCACTCATCATGGGCATGAATGTCATGGTAATTTTGGGCTTTCCTTGAACTGTTCTTTTTTCCAGGGTGGAATGATTGCACAGCATTCATCTTTAATGACTGTAAAAAACAGGAATTGGGTGCACAAGTTTGAAAAAAAAAGGTTCTACAGTATCTTTTAAGTATCTGTTAACTTCTTATTAGTGATCATGACTGACTACAACTGGCAGTTTCTCTTTGCCAGTGTAAAAAGAAATTGCTTAACAACACTCACTGGATCGACCAATAATCAGAACAATGGGATAGTCCAAGGAACTCATTGAAGATCTAAGAAGAACTGTAGATTTACACAAGTTGGGAAGGTCTCTTGGAGCCATTTCTAAACAACTGCAGATTCCAAGATCATCGGTTCAAACAAACGTACGTAAGTCTAAATTATTTGGATTTGTCACCACTTTGCCAAAGTCTGGAAGAAGACCCAAACTGTCACCCTCAGATGAGAGGAAATTGTTTAGGATATTCAGGAATAACCCAGGAACCGCCAAGGCTCAAGCCTGTCATGAACTGAAAACTGTTGGAACACCAGCATCACTGTCCATGGTGAAGTGAGTTTTACATCACCATGAACAAAGAGGGTGCCAACCAAGAAAGAAGCACCTGCTCCACAACTGACACCTTTAAGCTTGACTGAAATTTGCAGCTGCCCACATGGACAAGCCAAATGCCTTTTAGAGAAAAGTTTTATGGTCAGATGAGACAAAGATTGAGCTATTTGGCCACAATGTTTGGAGGAGTAAAGGTGAGGTTTTCAAACCTAAGAACACTGAACCAACTGTCAAGCATGGTGGTGGCAGCATCATGCTCTGGGGCTGTTTCGCTGCCAGTGAAGAAGGAGGACGACCTCCAAATTCTTCAACTTCACCTAACCAAACTAACAAGTGAAAAATAAATGAATCATAAAGTGAAAATAACTAACTAACCACCCAACCACCCACCCACCACCCTCCTAACACAGACTTTGTAGGCCTTTGCCACCAAAATGGGACAAGAGACTGTTCACTTGGTGGTAAATACTGCTGCAGCTAAAGGATACCTCATGCATTACAGAGATATAGGTGGCATCTGACAAACAGTATATTCTACCCCAGGATGAGAACACTTTGCACCTTTAGATGAAGCGTCTAAAAACGGACCTTTTGCAACTTGTAACTTTTAACCTTTTCTTAACCCCAACCAAATGACGAGTGGATATGAGAATTTAAACGTTGTCTCACACAAAACTCAAAGTCAAGCTCTGTGCAAAAAATAAATAAATAAATAAAATGGCAAGTGCAGACTACTGAAGACATGCAAACAGTGCAATACTTTTTTAATGATCCTCTTTTAAGTGGGTCTTAATCTTAAAAATAAGCAGTTTCATCAACTTATAGTGAGAGAAAATTACAGAAACTAAGTAGAATTTTTAAGTGTACACTACTTAATCTGTTTAATTACTTTGAGTAGTTGGGTTTACAGTGAAGTTTTTTTCTCCTTATTTTTATACTGAAACACTGCAAGAATGATTACAAGTATTACAAGTAAAAGAATTGACTTCTGTACAGGCCTGAAGTATCGCCTAAATATAAGTGACGCTGCAGAAATCTTCAACTCTTAAAATTTTCTTTTACTGCAGTGATATTTTAGAAATCTGTGAAGTCACATGATTTTGGAATTTTTTCCTCTGTATTCTTGTTATTTAAAAAGTAAAACAAAACAGTGAACATTAGTGGATTAAACATAAAAAAAAAAACTACTCAGTCATGAGTATACTTTAATTCATAAAAGTAAATCACAAAGGCCTTTCATATAAAAAAAACTCCACATTTAGTTTTTTTAAATAGAAAATTTATACTTGAATTTTCCTTTAAATTTATTTTTGCTTCAAATATTATCAGTTTGCAGAGTTTTTGTGGGAAACTATCAAACCAAAATCATAAATGAAGATGTCATGGTGACATGATGTGTTAACACAAATTACTCAGTCCTGCTGAGCCATCATGAGCCACAGAGATTTACTTTGAGCCCTCAATTCACATAAGGATACAGACACTGTATTTTATTATCACAGCTCATGGGAAGTCACAAATAAATGAAAGTTAAATGGAAACCTCAGGACATCACATGACACTATTCACACTCTTTTTCTACAGCCCCTGTTATAAAGAAGTCTTTTTTAGCAGTAGAAGCTGAACAAATGCTCTACTCTTGCTTTAATTTACAATTCATGAACCGAACTTCCCTTCAGGTTGAGCTGTATTTTGTTCATTGCAATTTTATTACCAATGTTTATTTTCAGCAGTATCAAGATTGTAATGTAAATAGTGAACAGAAAATGAGACTTGAAGTGCACCTTTTCATCACAGTTAATCCTCTTTACATCCACCAGGTCACCAGCAACTCATTTATGGTAAGGGTTAGGGTGGGGTTTTGTTTTAGCTACTTGCTGAACAGACATATTTTCAGACATCAAAGATGTGACCTTTCAAATGAAGCCTCATACGTTCATTTTGGCATGACAGTTTTTCTGATAAAATATTTTATATTGGGGTGCTCTACTAACTGTATAAAAAGGGGTGGATGTTAACCAAACCCTACCAATAACTCTAGGAAGGTCACTGGTGACCTCATGAATGATAAGATGTTAAAATAGAAAATCAGGGGCAACAAAAGAAGAATAACCTAAGTGAAAAACTATTCCTGTATTATAAACAACAGAGACCCTCCATCCATTAGCTTCACCACATTTTTCCTGGGGGGGGCTCAAGTCCATTCACAGCTAATATTGGCTGAGATGTGAGCTGCATCGGGCCATCACAGAGGTGACACAGAGACAAACAAACCATTCACACCTATGATTAATTTAAAATCACTGTAAAGCTCAAGTCTTTGGACTTTGGGAGGAAGCAAAAGGCAAACCCAGAACCACCTTCTTACTGCCCTCAGCAGCAACAGAGATGTTTAAATGAAATCGAATTCCTGTGAAACCATCAGGTAAAAGTGAGTTTTATCAGGATGTTTAAGGGGATGTTTAACCCCTTAAACCTTTAGGCTAGTATTTGACATTTTCCACCTAAAAGTATCCCTAAATTTTATCAATAACTGCAAAACTATGAGGCCAAAATGAGTAAGATTAGGGTCTTAGAGAGCGATTTTAAAATACAACAAGTCTTCTTTTGGTTATTATAGCTACAGACTGTGACAAGAAAAAGTCCTTCAAACAATTTTACTCACACCTCATCCCAAGTAACACCAGGTGACCTCTTCAGGTAATGTAGCTGGACCCACTACAGAGGGCTCCAGGGTGGAAGAAGTTTGTTTAAGGTGCAAACAGTTAAACAACCTCATGCTACAGAGCATCTACAAGATAATCAGCAACTATAGAAGCATAAGGAGGCAGAAGCAGGTGTGATGAGTCAGTAAGCTTTTCATTAAGTACAAAGCCTGTTTCAACATGTGAGGAGATAATATTTGTAAAGCAGTAAAAAAATAATTTTAGTGAACAAACAATAAAAAAAATCTAGCCTGAGTGCATCTCATACTCACCTCTGCTGACATGAACCTCCTCAACTCACACCTGAGGCTTTGCTGACATGTTTTATACTGTAAATGAGGTCCCATTGCTCCAGGGTTTGTTGCGTCACTGAACTCAAACCATCAAAACACTTCTGAAAGTATCATTAAGTTTGCAAATATTTTTACCAAAATTTGCAGCCAAATAATTTCAAATTCACATGAGGTCAGCTGAATTTAAAAGCACTGAAGGACTTCATTTGAACCACGAAAGAAAAGCTAAATGAACACCACAGATTATATCTGGACACTTTGAAAGTCATTTAGCCCTCTGAGGTCTGTGTACCCCTGGTGATCCTACCAAAACCATGACCCAAACCCTATGTTTGGGTCATGGTTTGGGTTTGGGTTTGCATAATAAACTTGGTGGTAATAGGATGAGGGGTTAAGGATAGGGAACTTGACATCATCACTGATGGTCACTTAGACCTCATATATAAATGAGAATGCTCCTTTTCAAGGTGTGATTGCTGAAAGCAACTATTGCAAAAGGTTTTTGCTAATAACTTAGCAACCATGAGGCACACAAGGACTTGTGTCTGTGGATTCATGGATTAGTGTCAACATCCATCCATTAAACATGCTTTATTGTTGTGGTAAAAATAACAATAAAAAACTGCAAAAACAACTGGCCCAAGGACCAGTCTTTTTCCTCTTTCTGGTTTTAGATTGTGTACTGGCACTTCTTTGGTGGAAAGAGAGTTTAGTTCCATTTAAGATCCATAGAGCAGAGAACGGGCTGATATGTTGTGCCATCCATGTGGAGCATCACTGCCAGGCTGTTTGTTGAAGTACTTCTGTTTGTGCTTGTTTTATCGGCAGAGACTTCATCCTGCTTCACCTTTAACCCCTAGCAATAGCCTTAAAGGGCTATTGCTACCCTTTTATTAATTAAAAGCTTGGTTACAAACATGAGTGTATGTGCTGCCACCTAACCTCTGGGCCTCACTGGCTGGAGAAGTTTGAGTGCTGATTGTCCGGTCTGTATAAGCAGGAGTCTTCGTGGGAAAACTCAGTGTGATGTATACATGCCTCCCCTGTAGGACCATGTCATATTTAGGCAAAGCTATATGAGATGAAGGGCGGTTGGGAGTGTGGAGTGGCAGTAGGAGACTTGAGGGAGACTGTGAACTAGCTTCACTCCTGGCACATACAGAACGACCAAGGACATATTCTCAGGTGTCTTTTTCTAGGGTAGGCCAAGAAAAAGAGCGTTTTAACAGAGAGATGGTGCGACTTACCCCAGGGTGGCAGGCAAACTTGGCGGTATGGACCCAATGAATGACCTGTGAGAGAACAGATGAAGGCACGAACAGTCGGTTGGGGGAACCAGAGCCCCGATCTGGCTCAGTTGACTGAGCTTGCTTGACCACATCTTCCATCTCCCAGGAAACACCACCAATAGCACAGGAGTGTGGCAAAATGTTTTCCAGTATGGGATTAGCTGGATTCAACAGAGAACTGATGAGAAAGGGTGTCTGGTTTTTGATTTCTGGAACCTGAGTGGTAATTAATAGTAAAGCTGAAATGACCAAAAAAAAAAGGATCACCTAGCCTGCCTAGAATTCAACCTAGTTTTGAAGGTAGTACAGGTTTTTATGGTCTGTCCAGACTACAAAAGGCTGTTCGGCCCCCTCCAACCAGTGCCTCCATTCTTCTAAGGCTAACTTAACAGCTAGCAGCTCATGGTTACCTACGTCGCAATTCTTCTCAGCAGAAACCAGACAACGGGTGGAGCTTACAGTGTGGGTCACCGCGCTGGGTGAGTCAGAAGCGTCCACTTTAACCACGAACTATTTGTGTGGGTCGGGTTGAATCAAAACAGGAGCAGACATGAACAGCTGTTTAAGTTTTAGGAAGGCTTTGTCTGCTTTTGGTGTCAACACAAAAGGCCTGGAAACAGAGGTGAGGTGGGTTAACAGGGCAGCAACTTGACCTTAGTTTCTGATAAACCATTGATAGAAATTTGCAAAACCAAAAAAGCGTTGTAACTGTTTCCTTGAAGATGGAATAAGGAATAAACCACTTAGGTGCTGAGTGGCCTATTTAGTTACTGCTGAGTAGCCTATTCCTTAAAGGAATAGGTCTGGAAGAGTACTGGTTTACGTTTACGTGATTCAGTGTTAGCAGATGAGGAAAACAAGCACAGGAAGAAACCCACGAGGGCCTGATTACCACCATGGTGGAAAAACGAGCTGCACCATCCAGCTGTTAAATACCACAAGGTTGATGAGAACATTCAGAGCAGGTGTGAGAAGGTCAACCCAAGCAGGAAGACATAAGCAGATTGAGAGGAGCACATGCCCGCAACTCCACCTGAGACTCAGAGATAGACTCTTAGAAAGACAGAGTGACCATAACAGACCTCCTCTGTCATCACGCTGTAACCACAATGATATCATATCGTCCAAAGGCTGACCTCTGTTTGTGTTCAGTCATGGTGTTAGCCAATGAGCATACCTGCTTTATGATCCTTTTTCTCCCTGATGGTACCATAATTTCCAAAATGAACATCATGTTATACTCAAGAAGACTTGAAACCAGTGACCATGACCTCATCAGGAAAGTTTTACAATCAGACTTCTTTTTACAACCAGAGGATTCGCCCCCTGCTGTCCATTAAAAAGAATGCAGGTTTAAGGCACTTGGCTTCACTTTTCAGACCCAGAAGCTCTTAAATGCAGTCTATGTTCAAATCTCGGCTGAGGGTGCAGTGCATGCTTTTGCAGAACAAACTCTGACTGAGCACCTCACCTCTATGTTAGTTGCACTGACCTTCTCAAGGTTATTTATAATACTGTAGATAACTGTCTGTTAACCTTAAATTCATGAAGGTAAGGTTGCAGAGTAACCTTCACATGAACAGTGGAAATATATATATATATATATATATATATATATATATATATATATATATAGACCCCGCCTTAAACCTCTTATTAAAATTATGACAAATTATTATTAAAGTTATTAGTATTATTCTTTTGTTAGTACTTTTTCTAAAATACCTCAAATCTGTATTTTTCACCTTTTGTCTTCATCTCTCTTTTACATTTACTCCCAAACTGAATAAACTTGTGCATGCTGCCAAGCACTTCTGCAAACAAATGTACATTTATTTTAATGTTTAGATCATTATGCTCTCCTGTAAGGGTGCTGTGTCCACACCCTATCCTGTGTTTAAAAAATAACAACTCACAATCACAACTTGTCCAAACACTTTGGTTGCCATTGAGGGATTCATTGAGGGAACGATTCCCTGTATTTATCTGAGTAGAAAAAAAGTTTACTTTGTGATAAATGGGTCTTTCTCTGAAGTGACTTTATCTAAATGCTGTATGTTGCATTCAACCTTTCATTTTAACCCAGACTGAACTGCATTGTTCACACTGTGATGCACATTCACTTACACTTTTCTTTTCTTACACTTATGAATCTTTTAATACTTGTTGTTAAACACTTGATACTTTAAAGAAAGGTTCTTTGAGACAAAATCTTAGTATGTGTTAAAACTTTAAAAGCCAGCCCTTCAGTTTATACACAGTACAAATACATAAAGCAGGTTATACTGACAGGCATTCATATTTAAATATAATCTATGAGAGTGGTAAAATTATCAACCCTATGCTCAAAAAATATGGGATTTTTTGCTTTGTAAAGTATTATCCCAACCCCAGGCAAAGGATGAAAATATAGGTAGGGTAGCTGGGTCACTTGGTCCTCTGAGATCTAACTACCACTAATCATCACCCTTTAATATGAAAATATGTAATTGTTGACTTTTTGAAATTGTTCTCCCAAAAACACACATCAAACAAATTCATATTTTTCCCAAAAGTCATTAATCACAGGGTTAGGATGAGGTTTAGGGTTACTTACCATCAGCAATGACTTAGACCTCAGAGAGTTTTAACAGGCGTTTCTTAAAGAATTGGTTGCAGTACAGGTATGTGTTCATTATTTCATAATAAAAAGTATTCACCCATCATTAAAGATGCATTCTGTATATATTTTGCTCACTTATAATTTTAATTGACCTTTCCTTTGAAACAAAGCCACAATCTTCTGTCTGATCTCTTTAATCTGCAGCCCGTAGATGACAGCATTGAGGGCCGGCAGAGCCACTTCTCCCACAGTGGCCACCATCTTCCTGTGGTCAGATAGATGAGGGAAACGGTGCAGGATGATGATGATGAAGGCCGACACCATCAAGATGATGTACAGAGTGAGGTGGGTGGCGCAGGTCTGCAGTGCTTTGCTGTTCAGCATCTTGTTTTTGCTGCGCAAACACACAGATGCAATTTTCAGGTATGTGAGAGTCACACTGCCGATGGAGGAGCCCAGCAGGAGCACGCTGTAGCCGAGGCCGAACACGTGGTTGACGACAACATCCTCGCAGGAGAGTTTGAACAGGGAGGCGTTGTCACAGTGTGCATTGTCTATGAATCTCCTGCAGCGCGACAGGCGGATGGTGAGGCTCAGGAGGATTGACACCATGATAAACACCACCACCCATGCTGCCACCGACAGCTTCACCACCATCCAGTTGGTCATGATGACGGTGTAGCGCAGCGGGTTGCAGATAGCCATGTATCGATCGAAGGTCATGGTCATGAGTATAGTGTGACAGGCGCCTCCATAGAGATTAACGCAGAAGGCCTGAATGACACAGACGATGTAATGAATGTAGCGCTCTGAGTTGGACACAAAAAGATCTCTGAGTATATGGGGAACCACTATGGTGGCTCCAAACACTTCATTTATACTCATGTTGCAGAAGAGCAGATACATGGGCTGGTGGAGGCTCCTCTCCATGAAGATCAGCACCACCAGACCAATGTTAGACACCATGATGAAGATGTACATGAGGAGCAGGAGGATGAAGGCAGGGATGGAGGACTGTGGGGTAACCTTTAAGCCCTCCAGGATCAGGATATCTGCATTTAAAGTCTGGTTTTCCATATTTTACTGTAAATATCAGTCCTGTAATAATAAAAGTAAGGACAACACCAGCACAGCACAGTCACAGAAAAGCAACAGCAGTTTATCCAGCATCAGAGGACAGAGGGTGTCATCATCTTGCACAGATTGTAAAGACCCTCAAGGCAAATTTAGGACATATTTTTGAAATATTTCCAAAATTTTGCTGTAATTTCACACAGATATTTATCACATTTGAAAGTTTTAGAGAGATTACCACGTCATTAAATCAGTTTCTTTCCACATCAACATTATTAAGCAGAAGGCTTTTTAAAACATCCATGTAATATTTTAGTTTCTAAAGTTCAGTGAGGACTCTTCTGTGAGCTGCTCGAACAAAGAAAGGACACTGATGATGTCCATATTTCTCCCACATCAACTGCCCTCCACCCCCAAACACGAAGGAAGCAGCAGATACTTTTATCTGCTTCGTCAGTGGCCATCAGCTGCACTTTCACATGTTGGCAGGTCAACTGTTCCTCAGCAACCTGTTTCCCAGCATCACATGTGGGTCTGTTGAGATGATGATGCAATGAATGCCATGCTTTGTAAGTGGCACATACAGTTAGGCCCACAAGGTTTTGGACAATGACACCGTTTTTTTGTCATTTTGCCTCCATACACCACCACAGTGGATTTTAAATCAAACAATCAAGATGTGATTGAAGTGCAGACTTTTATCTTTAATTCCACGGGTTTAACTAAAGCATTGCATAAACTGATTAGGAATTACAGCCATTTTCACAGGCTTTCAGTCCCACGATTGAAAGTGGCCTTTTTGCATTTTTGTTACACAAAATAATCATAAAATGTAATCATTCAAGAAAGCATGTCTCATACATGATTTCATCACATATAGATTAGTATAGATTCAGTATTGGAGGGAATTGGTCATTGTCATTTTTCCTATGTGATCAGACAGGGCATGTTTAGGTCTCTGTTTTTAAACATTTGTGCATGCATAGGGTCAGGAAGGTTTTCCACAGCTCCTTCAATCTAAATCTTTCAACCCTTTTGTGGTGTTGATTTTAGATATGGAGTTACAGTGTGCAGTTTCAGGGTGTTTGTATACACTACCACTCAAAATGTCATGTTCCTGGGTTTTTGACCCAGCGTTTTGAGTTTAGACTTTGAATTTCTGTTATTGTTTAATATTTTCTGGTTGGGGTCTGTTGTTACTTATGGGATTTTGAGTTTTGTATTCTGTAATGTTCAGCAGTTATTTCCTGGTTGGTTTCTTTATGTTCATATTCTCTGGTCATTTTGAGATTTGTATTCTAGTTTATTTTCTTCTCATGTACTTTATTATTATAGCTCATTGTTTATAGTTTATTCTCTGAGTTTCAGTTTTCCAGCCCTCCTGTGTTCCCCATGTCTGTTAAGTCTCCGTCAGCATGTTCAATGTTCCCGTGCTTAGTTACATCCTGTATTATTTTGATAGTCTCTCGTCTCTTGTGCTTTGTATATAGTTTTGCTTCCTTGTCTCGTCATTCCCTAATTAGTTCCAGCTGTGTCTTGTTTTCC
>VUQI01062807.1:12770-25232 GCA_015106735.1 Paratilapia polleni | reverse complement strand
GATATTGTAAATGAACGTTTTTATTATTAAGGGAAACAAAAAATTCAAACCTACATGGCCCTCTGTGAAAAAGTGATTTGCCCCTAAACTTAATAACTGGTTGGGCCACCCTTGGCAGCAAGAACTGCAATCCAGTGTTTGCAATAACTGGCAATGAGTCTTTTACAGCACTGTGGAGGAATTTTGGCCCACTCATCTATGTAGAATTGTTTTAATTCAGCCCCATTGGAAGGTTTTTGATCATGAACTGCCTTTTTAAGGTCATGCTACACCATCTCAATCGGATTCAGGTCAGGACTTTGACAAGGCCACTCCAAAACCTTCATTTTGTTTTTCTTAAGCCATTCAGAAGTGGACTTGCTGGTGTGTTTTGGATCATTGTCCTGCTGCAGAACCCAAGTGCGCTTCAGCTTGAGGTCACAAACAGATGGCCGGACATCCTTCTTCAGGATTTTTTGGTAGAGAGCAGAATTCATGGTTCCATTTACCACAGCAAGTCTTCCTGGTCCTGAAGCAGCAAAACAACCCCAGACCATCACACTACCACCACCATGTTTGACTGTTGGTATGCTGTTCCTTTTCTGAAATGCTGTGTTACTTTTATGCCAGATGTAATGGGACACACACCTTCCAAAAATTTCAACTTTTGTCTCATCAGTCCACAGAATATTTTCCCAAAAGTCTTGGGGATCATCAAGATGTTTTTTTGGGAAAACTGAGATGAGCCTTTATGTTCTTTTTGTTCAGCAGTGGTTTTCTCCTTGGAACTCTCCCATGCAGGCCATTTTTGGACAGTCTCTTTCTTATGGTGGAGTCATGAACACTGACCTTAACTGAGACAAGTGAGGCCTGCAGTTTTTGGATGTTGATCTGGGTTCTTTTGCGACCTTCTGGATGAGTCGTTGCTGCGCTCTTGGGGTAATCTTGGTCGGCCGGCCACTACTGGGAAGGTTCACCACTGTTCCATGTTTTCGCCATTTGTGGATAATGGCTCTCACTGTGGTTCGCTGGAGTCCCAAAGCTTTAGAAATGACTTTATAACCTTTTCCAGACTGATAGATCTCAATTACTTTGTTTCTCATTTGTTCCTGAATTTCTTTGGATCGCAGCATGATGTCTAGCTTTTGAGGATCTTTTGGTCTACTTCACTTTGTCAGGCAGGTCCTATTTAAGTGATTTCTTGATTGAGAACAGGTGTGGCAGTAATCAGGCCTGGGTGTGGCTAGAGAAATTGAACTCAGCTTTCCAAAGATGTGATCAACCACAGTTAATTTATGTTTTAACGGGAGTACTTTTTCACAGAGGGCCATGTAGGTTTGGACTTTTTGTTTACCTTAATAATAAAAACCTTCATTTAAAAACTGCATTTTGTGTTTATTTGTGTTATCTTTGTCTAATATTTAAATTTGTTTGATGATCTGAAACATCTAAGTGTGACAAACATGCAAGAAAATAAGAAATCAGGATGGGGGCAAACACTTTTTCACACCACTGTATGTTTCTACATTTTAAAACCATTATCCATTCATACACTTGACTGGCATTTGAATAGCACTTTTCCAGTCTTGCTGCTGACCATTCAAATATTTGAGAATCAGCAATTAACCTCACATGCATGTGTTTGATGGGAGGAAATGCACCAAGCAGTACATTAATCTAGATTTACCTGCAAGGACAGAAATAGACTATAACTGTATTCTGAGAGTGTAGAGCTACTCATGGCCATTATGAATTTGAACAAAAGAGTTTCTTATTTTTCATCTTATTATTTTTTTGTACATATTTTCCTATGATAGCAGCCATATTAAATTTCACTCCAAAGGTTTAGCGATACAGAAAACTCTATCCATCTACTCCAAAGATCTGACCTGAGACAAGATGTTGTCATATGCGGTGAAGTGTATGTAGCCATCCTGTGTAACATAAAAATATTAGCATCTTCAATCAGCCAAATGCTCTATCTGCACACCTTTCCAGATATATTTCAGTTTTTCTCTTTGTCTATTTTTTCTCTTTTCTTTTATTTATTCATCTTCCACTGCTTCAGTCTTCTGTCCTTTATTCTATTGCTCTCTCGCTGTCTGCTTTTCCCTCTGCTTGTCTCTCTCCCTTTAAACTTTTCCCTACGTGCCCACGCACCATAACCAAACCAGCCTGCTTATTCATGTTACACTGAGGTATCACTTTATTTCTGTGCTATTATTTTTTTCTGTGTAGTCGCCTCGGTATGACTTGCCCCAGACAGCGCTACGCTGTCCCACCCTCATTATATTTTCACACTTCGCTTCCCTAGGACACAAAAATACACACACATTTCCACACAAACCTACTACGGTATGTGTGTCTTTTGTTTGTGCCAACATGGGTCCAATGGAAATCCATCTGTATGTTCTTTCTATGTGTGTATAGGGAAATGGATTATTTTATTCTTTGTGGTGTTTTTACAGTTGTAGGCTGTAGGCTATTCACTCAGTGTAGTCTTCCACAATGTGCTTATTTCTATTGTCACTGACTGCCATTCCCACATTAAGTTTAACACACTGTACTATAAGACATAAAACTTTGGTGAGGATGTTCAAATTTGGTAGTCTGTAAAAATTTATAAACCTTTTATCTGCCATAAGTGTATAACAAACATAGCCTTTGTTAGCTATATGGCTAACTCGCCAAAGATCAGCTTAAATAGACCATAAATAATGATTTCAGTGACCAAACAACCTGCCAACTGTCATCCAACTCAATGCTGCTAAATCCTAATTCATGGACAAAAAGAGGTGCTTTTCTCAAACTATGACCCATCCACTTTGAACCAGAAGGAAAATAAATGAATAAATGAATCTAATAATGTCCTGCACAATATAAGCAAAACTGTTGAAAAAGTGTTTATGTAGGATCCGGTAAGCAGCTGATTGTCAGAATAAGTTTCGAGGGTATTAGGTGCGTACATCTGAATCACTGGCAACATTTATAGGAACTGAAAACCAAACATGGGCATAAAAGAACCAAGCTCTTCCATTACTTTACTAAACTGTAACATAATTAACTTCAGATCATGTTGGCATTTAGCTTCACATTTAAACAGGTTACACTAACTGATCAGCTTTGTGCTTCCATGCCTTGCATAATAAAAACCTGATAAGCCGAACAGATGGAGGTTAAAGGTTAGAAATCAAAACTCCCTCCCAACACTGCTGCCATTGGAATCCCTTGTCCTCTTTGGAACTGAGATACTGCACCAAAACCCCAGTAATCCTAGGCTCTGGACTCCCAATGTTTATGAAATGTCTGGCAAATACACTGGGAGATGGATAAAAACTGAATGTAAATATATGGAAATAAACTGCCAAAGAGCAATATGTCATTTTTGATATATGCTGGTGTAAGGCCTTTAGAATAGGCATGAAAAACAGTGTTGCATTAATGTAACCTGTGATGCCGAGTCTATCACTAATATACACAAATGGGAGCTAATGTGTTTATACACATTTTATCTTGTAGAGAAACTATAGAGAAACACTATGTACTTTGATCTGTGTTAGTGGGTTTTAATGCATGTGTGAGTTTATGTTGAAAAGCTGACTGATGCGTGCATGTGTTTATATCACTGTATGTAAAAGAAAATTCACAGGCCAGTAAGCCTTGCATGGAAACACTTGAATTTATTTTAATAGATGATTAGCTGCTTTGGATTTCTGTTAAAAATGACACTGTAAGCAGTACAAGTTTTAAGCAGGCATTAGATATCTGTCTTGTGAGAGGAATGTTTTTATAATTATAACGCAGTTAATCTTTTTTTCATTTTTTTCTCCGCCCCCATCCTTTCTTGTCTCTTTATCAACTACTGCTTTTTTTTCCTTTTGTGCTTTTTTCCTTATTTCCTACTTTCCTTATTTATCACCTATCTCTCAACAGTGTCCGACAGTCCATCAGTAGCAGCGGGTGGTGGACCAGGCGGAGGGCTGGACTCCTCCCAGCCCCGTTTTTCTTCCTCTCTCCCCACCTACCTCCCTGTCCAATGCCAGCTAAATGGTGCTGATTCCGCCTTCTTCCTACGAGAAGCCAATCAGGAGGTTATGCGAAATGGCAGCCTATCATCACGGACTGAGCCATTTTTTCTCCACCAGCTAGAACCAGGCATTTCTGCCCCACAATCCCTGCCAAGTGTAAACTGCAGTTATGGAAATCTGAGCACTGAGCAGCCAATCCCTGTGGAGCTGCTTCAAGGTCCGCCACCACATCTGCTGCTCTCAACAAACCAGGTGACGTTGAACTGGAAGGTCAAAGGTCAAGTAGTGGTGCCCAAAGTGGGTTCAACAAGGCCCTGGATACAGGTACTGGCACTTTAATGTTTATTTGGGATATTTCTTTCAAACATTTTCTGACTTAATTGAAAAAGCTTTGAGGCTACACATACAATATACTTATCCATTCAAGAAGCACTAATCATATCCTTTGGTAATTTATTTGCCTATGTGTGCATGCATTCATTAATTCATCATATAACCATTATTGACTACTTGAAGTTTGTTTTCCTGTTTAATAGGAATCCATTCTATTATTTATGGAAAACAATGTAAATGCACCTGCTGTTACAGGCAAGATTTTTTTTCCTGTTTATTTATTCTTTTATTTTTGGCCACTTGGGGCAGTGGGGAGTAAAGTGGAAATAGTGAGCATCTAAGCAAACACTTACTTATTAGAATAACCAGGAGAAAGGCAGGTACATAATTATTTATCATATTTGTGTCCATCTGATGGAAGCAATTCCAATATTCACTCTCTGTCATCTCTGTTATGGTTTCCTCAAATTCTGGAGGGAAAGAGTACAGTTCTGTAGCAGCTAAATGCTCCATTATGTTCATGGGCTAGTTGCCCACTTTTTTGGTACCATACAGAAGGGAAATGTAAGAGCAGTGAGAGTAAGCCAAAACAATAAAGCTGTGGTTCAGAAAATGAAACCAACGAGCTGTAAAGCTAAGAGGCTGCAGAGTCAGGCGATAATTCTCTCTGGCTTTATCACCAGGAGAAATACCCTTTAGATTACACAACTTAATTTGATCCAGTGCTCATACAATATAAAAATATGAATTTGGGTACCTTTAAAGAATATACAGATATCTGAGATCTATGTAAAAATGACAGAGAAGAAAATGATTTTATAAGACAGAGAGAGATAATTTATATTCTTTGACAGTGTCTTATTTCTAAAATATGTTATTACCTAGATGTCCAGATTTATTCATTATGACATTATAGGCATTTGTTTCCTTTTCAGGTACTGTTTTACCTGGTAGGGCGGCGTTGGGATGATCCTGACCCGCCTCCTCCATCCCTCCTCCCATGTGTCAGGGCCTTGGCCATCCGTGACACTAGTGAAGCAGCACCCTCGGCAGGCTGCCGACTCATGGGACCATCTGGTATCTGTGTTGTCCGTCTGGAGATTCCCCCGGCTTGGTTTACACCACCACAAGTGAGAAAAAGACCTCCTGAAGTGACTCTACCATCAGTGGATGTGTATTACTCAATTATACCAATGGGAGGGGCTGGTCAAGAGTGTCCCTCCATTGTTAATGAGCCATGGAGAGCTCAGAGTGCGAACGCTGGGCCTCACGGAGGCCTCGCCATGGGCCTTGGGGGACAGTGGAGCACCCTAGTGGATGGAGGTCTTCAGGACATGCTGAAAGCTGGTTCTGTTGCAATGAGCATGGGCCCTGTTTCTGCCAAAGGAGAAAGATTGCAATTAGATGACAATGTGGATGTTCTGGAGCCACCCAGCCCTGTTCGGCTCGGCAAAACAGTGGCGTTTGCTATCTACATGAAGACAGATTCAAATACGGAACAGTTTACACTGAGGTGGGAATACATATGCTTTCACTTTATCTACAGGCTTCATTCTTATTTGTCATTCTGATCTGCATTTCAGTTTCACTCTGATTCTTTTTTCTATCATCTTCACTTATTCCTTTCCTTCCCATCTGCTCTCTCTCTTCTTTCAACACCGCCGCCTCCTGAGGTTGATGGCTGTCACCTTTGTGTACTCAGCCTCTTTCAGGAGCCAGCAATGCAAATAACAACTTCATGAATATTCATGTGTGATCCAAGGAGGCAAGAAAACACTGAAAATGAAAAGCAGGAAAGGGAAAAGGTAACTCAGAGGGACTGAAGGCTGGGAAGACAGAGAAATAAAAAAGGAGGTATAAAATTCATGTAAGGCTTAGTTGGAGAGGTCAGCTACATTATATTGTTTGTGACATAAGCAGCAGGATGTTTTCATGGGGTTGTTTGTCGGGAAAAAAAATGATTTCCTGATGACATTAAGTTTACGACCCCTGATCTTGAGTAAATATGGATATCTCCATTCAATCTCTGCCTCATCATTTCATTGTCTTTAGGGATTTCAGGCTGACAAATGATAGATGTGCAAATTTATCATTCTGTCTAATGTACATCCCAGCACACATTGGTATGGATTGCTGTGGCACTGCTATAAAAATAAACTCCTATGAGGGTTAAAACAATACAGAATATTTTTGTGAGCATTGTTTTAGCTTTACATTTATTCAAAGAGAACCTGACACAGTGAACCATGCACGACCCCCTTTGTCACATTAGGCTTGAATATTGTTTTCGATCATTTGCAATGGATTTCATTGGATTTTACCTAGTGAGGAATGGGGAGCAGAAAGTATTTGGAACGGCTTCAGTTGCTGCATATTTCTGAAGGATGTGGTCTGGATAACGCCTGATAAATAAGGTGTCTTAATCTGTTTTCACACATGATTTCAGGAAAATGTCAGAAGAATCAAATTGGAACATTCTTTGCAGTTGTCTTTTCTCACATGTAGTACACAGCAAGAGATAACCAGCTTCAGATTTCTCCCAATTGGAAATAATCTGTTTGCTTTAGACAAGGGTGCTGCCTGGGTAGAGCTTGCAGGAGGCAGCACACGTGACACCCATTCGCTTGCTGCAAATTCACTTGACAATTACCTGCTGCGTCTTACATGGCTGCAATGACGTCTCCATGGTGTAGTGGTTAACACATTTGCCTTACATGGAAAAGATCCCCAGTTTGAGACCGGGAGGCGACACAAACCTAGCCTCAGGGGGTCACAAGCTAGTGTACTCCTAGTGCCAGTCCCAAATCTGGATTAAAGGGATTTAAGGGCATCATGAAGGGCATTTGGTGTAAAATCTGTCCATTCGTGTTGGTGACCCCTTAGGAAATAAGTGAACAGCTGAAAGTACCTTTATTCTTACATGGGTGCAATCAGACATAACTCGAACTTGGGAGCTGGCAAGTTTAAGACTGTTTAACACTGTTTAATGTCCAGTCAGCTTAGTCAGACATTTGATTTCTCACATACAGCTTTGGTCTAACTTGATGTCGCTCTTTTGTTTACTACACAGGTGTGACCACTAATGCTATATACAATGTTAAAGTAAACTGAGGGATATAATCAAGGGATGCTCTCATCAGCTTCGGCAGCCAATTAAAAATTAAGATTGATGCTAAGCAGGTAAAAATCCTTTTACCATCAATTTACTATTCATGTGATATTTAGCTTTTAACTCTTTCCCCTTGGATGCATACTAGGAGTAACCCTTATACAGCTTACTAGGGCTACTCTTGGAAAAACCCGGAACATTTCTAATGGTCATCAAGCCATGTCTTTATTGATGTATTTGAGGTGTCAAAAAATTCATCATTAAGGGTACAGGGGAGGTCGTCAGATGTCATCTTTATGGGGGAAAGAGTTAACATAACACTGATGGCCAAACAGCCACAAATGTGTATTAATTTACTTTGGCTATTAAGAATTCAACTTGCTTTAAAGATTGGCATACACTATTGAGTAATTTGTACCACCTGACCAGTTGCAACAAGGCTAGTGGGGGGGTCAGTTAAATATAGATTGTACAAATTCAGAGTCACCAGAAGGAGGCAGAACACAGAGTTACATAACTGGGGTTATATGCATTAACTAAGGGAGATAAAAGAAATGCCTAGCTGGCTCAACAATAGAAGCCTGCAAAGCTGTTAATTATAGAACTCTTTAAGAAACACTTCACTCTTTTAACATCTGTCACCATCAGACTCTAGTCGAAATGAGTGGTCAGTCCCACCCCCTTCTTAAACTGCTTGGACATGCCTCTTGACTTTTTGTTAGATGAATTCACCTATGTAGGTTTACCATGGATGTCTAGAGCGTTTTAATTATAACTACTGTTGCATAACTTTGTAAGCGATTACACTACACTAGTATAATTTCTTTCATATGAAATGAGTCAATCACTATGTGACAGAGGTAACGTAATGGCTCCTGTACTTACGTAATTAAGGAATAATTAGATTTTCTGTTTCAGTGCAATGGGGAACGCTTGTAAGGAAGATGATCCTTGGTATACAATACAATTATAAAAAGGACAACTGACAACAGACTCAAAGCATTATTTATTATAACTGAATAATCAGCAGGATTTATTGGCAGTTTGGTGTCATGAAAAAGCATAGAATGCATTTTGCATATTATAATTATACATTTTTTACTTTTTGCATGTCATTTTATGCCATCAATTATACTCTAACCCTGACCTACATGCTGACCCTAACCTTTTCACGTGTCATTATGCAGCATTAAATGACACCAGAAAAAGGTTATGGTTAGGGTAAAGGGTTAGGATTGATGGCATGATAAGAAAGGCGGAAAAGTGAAAATCAATGAAAAGCTTAAAATGCATACAGATGACAAGCAAAATATGCCTGAAATTGTGTGCTAATTATACGCAAACGTGATATCACATTGTTATTGGTGTGATTGAGCTTTGTCACGCTACAATCTAAGTAAATTCGCTATATGTTTCCTGCAGAAGCTGAAAAAAAAACAATTATATCTACAGTTGTCCATTTCTTTGTGCACAGCAAATCTTAGGACAACCTCTAAGGAAAATAACAAGTGGCTAGACTGCACTGCACCTCGTCCTACCACCTGCTGACAAACATGCACATAGTGGGAAATAAATATTCCACCAACATCCACCATACACTATTTCTGTTTGCCATGTATACACACACACACACACTTCATCTATGACCATATGCGTACACTCCACATGCTCGTTTGTATGTACTGGATATGTGTATTAAAAACACAGATCCAAACACACAAAACACACACACACACATACCTGCAGAAGTGATGAGTTGTGATGTTCTGGTTGGCCTTACACACACTTTGTCTCTGTCTTCACTGTGGAACACCCCTGTTGAGTGTATGTTTATATATTGTCTTGTGTGTGTATGTACTTGTGTGTGGTACTGCTAGGGAAGGAAAGTGGAAAAAAAAATCATCCTCTCCTTTTTTATGGCATTGTAACTTCTTTTTTTCTCCTCGTGGCTTTTTCTCTATTTTAGCTATGTCCAATTCTGCTCTGTTCTGCTTGTTTCTATTTTCTCTCTCATACAGTAGTCTGTTTCCATTTTCAAATGTGTCCAACTTATGAATCTCTAAGCATGTATTCCACTGATCTCCTATCTTTATGTCTGAATTGAGAAATGTGGATGTGTGTGCGTCCTACCTGCAGGCCTTGCCCTTTGCCCAAGCATACAGTTCGATGGATAATCTCCTGTATTAGACACAGAGTCAGACATGTAATAAGGCTTAAGTGGATTTCATTCCTGTGTGTGAGCATGTGCAAGTGTGTGAGTATGTATGTGTATGACACATAATAAGCCTTAAGTGTGCTCCATTACGCTGAGGTGATGTGATTATGATAAACTGCTGAAGAGATGGAGGGACACGGAGAGAAAGTGAGAGAGATATATAAGGGAGAGAAAGGGTAGAAAAGAGAAGGAATGAAAAAAGAAAAAATGAAAACTCTTAATGAGAGAAATGGATAAGACAGTAAAGTAAAATCTTTCACTTGCCTCTCTTCTTCATACCTCTTCTAAAAAAATAACTAAGGATAAGATGGAAGGGCAGAGGACAAGAGGCAGCATATATTTGCTAAATTGGACTGGGCATCTTTTCTGTATCACCTGCCACTGAGCTTGTAGTCTCATATAACGATGCATGATTCTGTCACTTTGGGATGAGACTACATGTCTACGGACAATGAGCTCAAACTGTCTGAGATGTCTGATACTGATTAAGTTACATTACCAAGTCTTCTTCTTCTTCCAATTGATTTACATTTTGAGTCGTAGCTTCTACTCTGATCATTTTAAATGTTGCGGTTCCATTCTTCCAAACCACATTTAAGCAAAGCCACAGTTACCACCAGATTCATCTCTGTCATCGCTGAACTTCACTTTGAACATACAATTTTATGTGCTTTTAAAATGAGTAACTCTCTGTTATTACGACCATGCTTCTGTTAATGTTATTACGACCACGCTTCTTTGACATTCAATAATTTCCTTTTATGGAACAAGAAGAAAATAAGAAGTAAAAATGCATCCATCCATCATGCATCCATCCATCTTCTTCCACTTATTCAATTCCATGGTCACCAGGGGGCTGGAGCTTATCCCAGATGTCATAGGGTGAGAGGCAGGGTACACCCTGGACAGGTTACCAGTCTGTCACAGGGCTAACACACAGACAACCATTCATGCTCACATTCACACCTATGGCCACTTTAGAATCACAGATTAAACTAATATGGATGTCTTTGGACAGTGGGAGGAGGCTGGTGTACCCGCGGAGAACCTATTCCAGCCCACAGATAACATCCAAACTCCACACAGATAGGCCCCAGCCAGCTCTCGCTCATATTTTAAACATAATCAACAACAAACTTCTTCTAATCATTCACAGATTTTTCAAGTAGTCAATTTTGTTGAGAATAATTTAAGTTTTTTACAATATAAAAATATGTCTCGAGTGTAGAAACAGGCATTAATTTGACAAATGTTTTTTCTTAAACTCCTCTCTGCAGAGCAACTGTCTGCTCAATGACCATCTGACTCAACTAAATGAAACATCGTCAATAAACAAAACAGAATGCTAGATGAATTTGTAATTACTTTTTGACACTTACGAACAAGAACAATCAAAGAACTATGTGATAATGGTTCAAACATAAATGGACTCTAAGACTCTTTGTCCCTTGGCCGATATTCACTTTGAAAGGCAAAGAGGAGAACATGGAAAGGACAGACCTTTTCGTTAATTAGAACACACCTGAGAAAGAAGTCAGTTTTTTTGTGCTTATCGTGTTATTCAAGTCACAAATTAGAGATGGGCTGTTTGTGAGAAGAGGGTTTTTTTTCCCTCTGTAGCTTGTTATGTCACAGTTTTTCACCCTATTAGCTGCAGATTCAAGTTACTAACTAATTTTCAATGCTGTGGTCCATGCCAGGTCTCATTTTCTTACTGCAGGCTCCTTGCTTCTTTTCTCCAACATGCATTTTGCCAATTGGAACGTCCTTAAAATATTGCAATGAGGAGATCAAGGGCACACATATCACATCAGAAAAAAAGAGAATGGGATATAAACAGCAGATGTGAAGATTGTCTGTTTTTGATCAAGCAATCTGTGCTGTGGTGTTTTTACAGCAGACTACCTAAAAATGGCTATACAATGTCTAGTTGTCTCCAATTTATTTTTGTTTCCATTTCCTTTAAGTAAAGTGGCTGTTATTTCCTGTTGCAAAATTTGAGTTCATCCCATACTTTTAAGCTTCCTCCTTAAATGTAATTCCTCTTCCTGTGTATCAGAGAAGGAGATATCCAAATGTCAATAAAATTATGATTTTTTTTTTTAAAGGCTCTGTAAAAAGTTTCCATTCATCCTTTAAAAATCCATCCCATTGGGCTAGCCTAATAGGTTGGGCTAAAATCCAATGTTTTTCCAAGGTTAATCCCATGTTACAAACCTCATCTTCCTTGTTTCCACAGTGCTGAGTCCCTGCCCCCTCCCGAAAGTGCCAGCACCAGAACACATTGTGCACACTTGTTCTTTGTTAGAGGTTGCTCAACTTTAAAACATAATTATATGTTGTGATAAAAGCCTGAACAAATATTCTCTCCAGCCAACACAGGATGGACGCTCCCTCTCAGCCTTGTTTCTGCTTGCTCTGTTGCATTTCTGCACTGTTGGTAAAGGCAATCAGTCTTGTTGGCCAAACTCTCGAATCAGCCCAGAGTACAACTCCGCTATATTTTTGTTATTGTAAAGTAAGTAATGTAAAGTAAAATTTTATTTGTATAGCACCTTTCGAGATAAACATCACAAAGTGCTTCACAGCAAAATGGCAGAACATAAAAACCAAAGTTTACCAAAAGCAAGTTTAAAAAGATGAGTTTTTAGCTGTTTTTAAAAAAAAAAAAAAAAAAAAAAAAAAACAAAAGTCCCTTTTTTAAAAAAAAAAAAGAGAAAACAACAAAAAAAAAAAACCCCAAATAAAAAAAAAAAAAAAGCCAACAACAACTAACCAACAAATTAGTTAGCATCTCT
>VUQI01062806.1:56033-80890 GCA_015106735.1 Paratilapia polleni | reverse complement strand
TGATTGAAGACTGAAGAAACAAGACATATTGGCAATTCAACAATTTATTCATTTAACAAACAGGGGCCTCAGTAGCATGTGGAAGAACCATACACAGCCACAACAGCCTGGCACCTCCTCCTCATGCATTTTTTGGCATGAACAGCAAGCCCAAGCTGATCTCACAAGTTTTCAATGGGGTTGAGGTCAGGACTGCAGGCAGGCCATGCTATCCTCTCTACTCCCAAATTCTGGAGGTAAGCTGTTTGGCATTGGCAGAGAAGATTTGGCAAGTTCTTCATTGGCGCAACCCACATGCTCAACTTTGCTGCTCAACCCACAAATGCATTTTCCTTACAAATGTGGCACCATTTAAAGGGAAATAAACAGGCTTTCCAATGGTATGAGATTTATTGCCAAAAAGCATTGTTACAACAAAGAAATAATCAACCAAACACAAATTTCCTTACTTTTTGTGCTAAGTATAGATTAGTTAGTAATTTAGTGTGTTTTAAATGGGATGCTAACTTTGGCTACAAAAATGCAAGATTAAAACAGCTGACTGCTTAGAGTGTTGCTTAGAGTGTTGTTTCGTACACTGCACAATGCTGCACAAGACAAAAAGGCACCCACTTGTCACCCTAAAGCCCCAATCACACAGACCTAGAGATAGATTGGTGACCGCCTAGCAACTACCTAGGTGTATTACCCAACTGGTTGCGGGTGGTTGCTGGCAGTTACTGTGAAATCAATTGCTAAAGCTCCAGTAATGCAAGCCTAGATCTGGTCGGTGATCTCTTGGCAACAACAGATTGTTTGCTTGTTGTTGAGAGGTGAAACTGGTCCCAAAGAGGTATATGGTTCTACAATGAAAACCTCCTTGCGATCACTTTGATTGCTAGCAGATTCCCCCGGTCACCCGTAGTTTGCATGGAAGACGGCAATTTGTCTGCAAACACTTTTTTAAATTGTGAAAAGTGCGACGCAAACTGGAAACGGAGACCATTTGCCTTTAAAGTAAAAGTTGCACCTTTTGAAACATTTTGGTTTCAGCAGTAAGGCACAACTTTTGCTTCGAATTCAACTGGTCTCCAACTCCTTTTTTCAAGTTTCTCTACCGCTCAGTGGTTCATTGGCGAGTGTTGGCCAATGAAAGTTGGCGTCTTCCATGCAAACTACAGGTGGCAATCTGCTTGCCACCAAAGCAATCAGAAGTAGGTTTTTAGTGTAGCACCCTCTTTGCAACTGATTTCGGAAGCGACAGTCAGCAACCTCCATTTTTATCTCTGCTGTGAAGTTGGACATTTTAACATGAGAATCTGTGGGGACTGACTTACTTGTGTAGCCAAGTTCAGTTGTAGAAATATTTGGACTTTTCCCCAAAATGTCCAATCTATTCCTTTATAATGCATGAAAGCTTCTGAAAAATCTAGGAAGTGGACCTTACTAAATAAAATGAAATAAATAAATTAAAAAAAAAATTTTGGGCACGCTGCATTTTCCATATAGTCACAAACAGACTTCTGTAGTGGTGAGAGTGGCACTTAATAGCATGCACAAACCAGCCTGGAGGCTAAAAAGACAGAAGGCAGGCCTTTATGAGATGATTGATCCCATTTCTGCCTGTTACTTCAAGCAGAGCCCAATCTCAGACACAGACAGTCACCCTGTAATTGAGCATTTACCCATGATGCTGTGTGAAAGTCCCCCCCTTTTTTTTTTTGACTGATGCTACTGCTTTGAATAAACCTGCAGAGTCTGGGCCAAAGCTGGAAGGTTTATTTTCATGGAGGCGACTGCTGTAGTGACAGTAGTTATTTGCCCGTCTGTACACGTACACGGCAGACTCTCGCTGTCCTGAGACTGAATGTAATTTACAGAAGAGTTGACTTGTATGAAAGTTTGTGATAATGCTTTGGCTAAGTTGCTTAGCGTATTTTTTGGTCTAAAATCTAATATTATGAAACCCGAATTGTTCTCTGTGATGCAAAACCTATCCCATGAGCTATGTATGTAGTTATTCCCAATTTACTGTAGTCCACTACTGCACATAATCAGTTTGCTGTTTTGTGGAGTCATCCAAATGTTAACTGAGAATTATTATACCTTATATAATAGTCAATCTGCCATAATGCATCATATCTGAAAAGGATTGTTTACAACAAATGGTCCCTAATTGGAATAAACTACCATCATGCATTGTAAAAACAAAGGGAAAAGGGAAATTTAAATCTCTTTCGGTAGAAAGGAATGGTCCTTAAAATAGGATTCCCTCTCTAGCAAAAACTGAGTTTAATTTCAGATGACACCATCATTTTTTATTTTTATTTATTTATTTTTTTATCCAATATCAGAAGAAATACAGCCCGCTACTAAAAGTGGTTAATGGGGATCCCACTAACCACCATCCCGTCCCTATTTAAGACCTAAGATGAAATGTTATTAAATGTCCCCCCTCCAATTTCAGCTTTAATTACATCTGTCTCTCTCACGTGTTTCCCAAGAGAGACGTATTTTGATTAATGGGTGTTTTCTGAACTAATTAGATAACATAAAAGCATAGTAGTATTGATATAGTAATCAAATCAGTAATTCATATCAGCTGAAAACTGACTGAAAGGTGCAGTGAAATATGAGGAAATTTTGCATTAATTCAGGGAGTTGTCGATAAGCACAATCTAATAGGTCTTACAGTTACTAAAACTGCAGCAACGTGGTGCTCTTTGCATATATTAGATAAACTTTTTCGAAAATTTCTTGGACACCTCTTTTAGTCCGAAATTAATTATTATCGTAACTGAGTTTAGTAAATGAGCACATACAATGTTTGAAAATGTTTAAAACATAAACAGCATTACAGCTTGGATTTACACTTGATTACAGCCATTCAGAATTTAAAGATGTACTGTGCACTGACTGATTTTATTTTGTGATACTATACAATTTTCCACATCATACCCTGTAATTTGTCTGAAGCAGGTGGGCCTACAATGGGCTTCCACCTAAACAAAGCATGAAAATTCTTGTGCAAAAACCTGTAATTGAGAATAATTAACAAACATCATAATGGCCTGGAACAAAGATTTAACAGCAAGTAATAGTGGCCTTATTGCAAATTGGCAGTCAGGCAGTAAGTCAAAGGAGATATTATAGTTTTTTAAAAAAGAGTAAAAAAACTAATAAATACCCACTTTAAATAAAGTTGAAGAAAGCCCTTTCGGCACTTACTGATAGAAAGGAGTAAGAGTCGGAGAGCGAGAGATAGATGGAGAGAGGGTTTGGCTTTGTTGAGTGTGGAACAGCAAAGGCTCTGAGACTTACAAGTAGAAACACGTGGACAACGCAAGCAATGCTACGTGTTGCTGGCTATAGCTCAGAGGCTTGCTGTGGAATGCACAGTTTAGGCCTGTTTAGTTACCTTGCAAGCTCTGTGTCGTCTTAATGCTGGGTGGGACTTACTTATGCAAAGGTAGCTCTCTAAAATATGACGTTTGTTTATTGTGAGCTGCCTCGAGTGAAGTGATGCAATTAGAGTGATTGGATAGCCCTAATAAAATCAGTACAGTACATGTTTCAAATCACAGCTGACCCCTCCTGAGGGTCCACACAGCTTTTAACAAACACTCGATCCCTTTTCTGTTGGTAAATTCTTGTCTATGGGAGGCCTGTTAGTTTTCATAATAGAAAACAGTTGCAGAATTCTCATTAACAGGACGAAGGGCATGATAAAGTTGCAGCAGTGGCTGTGAAGACACCTTTTCCCACAATCTGTTACATCTTGGGCTCATGAAGATCAACAAGCTGCCAGTGACAAACGTGGAATTTCCTCCCTTGAGTCGACAAAGCACAGTGGCTGCAATTCAATCATTTTTTTTCACTCCTTCTGTTATGACAAAAAGACCATCTTACATGGATGGATTTCTAGCTATTACCTATGTTGGCAATAAAGAGAGTTTGGATTGCTTCAGCTTCTCTTGGCCTGAGGACCTGACAGCAGCAGAAGTTTTTTTTTCCTAAAATATCTTATCTTACAGTGAGAAAACATGTAGCTTCAAGCTGCACTGCTAGAATATTTGAAGGCAGCTAAAATGCCATAAAATCACTCTGAGTGCTTCCACCCAAACCACCAGTCTGGACTCCATATATTATAGATTGCAGCAACTTGAGTCCAAGGCAAACACCAGAAAATTACTGGTTCTATTTAAACACTGTCCTGTGAGCTTCAGCTTCATTTCAATCATGGAAAGTCACTCTGAAAGTACTGCCTTAAGGATTTATCATAAATCTGACTTGATTCACACATATAACACATTCAGAAAGTGGATGAAAGAAAGACAATAAATGGTAGAGTCATATTATTTTACTGAGTAAAATGTATTTTCTAGGTTAAAATGACAGAGACAGCACACAGACACTCGTCTTATCAAATGAGTTTCCCCTCAGAAAAACAACAGGACTTCCCTGTTTTCATTCACAACACCCTGAAACCATTCCGATCCCTCTATTTCTTATGCTAAAAGTCTTGAAGCTCCCTCAATGCACACAAAAATGTCACTTTCTATTTCTAATTCACGATTTATTCATATGTCACACAAATGACTCGGTCCTCTTGTAAAGCCTTGTTTGAAGTTACAGTATGAGGAAAAATATGCACATTATCCTCATATATATTACAAACCAGTATATTTGACCTCAGAAAGATTTATGTAACCCAGTGGATGTAAGCTACTAGATTTTACAATTCAATTCAATTCAATTTAATTTATATAGCGCCAAATCACAACAACAGTCGCCTCAAGGCGCTTTATATTTTAGGGTAAAGACCCTACAATATAGACAGAAAACCCCAACAGTCGGGCGACCCCCTATGAGCAAGCACTTGGCAACAGTGGGAAGGAAAAACTCCCTTTTAACAGGAAGAAACCTCCGGCAGAACCAGGCTCAGGGAGGGGCAGCCATCTGCCATGACCAGTTGGGGATGAGGGGAAACAGAAGAGAGCAGAGGGAGACAGGACAAAAGACACACTATGGGAGAGAGACAGAGTTAATAATAGCTGTATTTACACAAATGGATAATATAAGCTGTAGCTTACTGAGAGTGAAGAGAAAAAAATGAAAGTAGGCACTGGAAGAAAGACTGACAGCTGTATGTTTATTAGTTGGTGTTTGAGCACATAACCTACTTTCATTAGATGAGGAACAGATGCTGAAAAACACCCTTTTAGTTAATACAAATTCACAAAAAACCCCCCCAAAAAAACAAAATTTTCTGAACAAATATAAAAACAATAAAGGTCTTTGCAACATGATCATTTATCTCACACTAACTATCTGCATGTGAATGTGCACATCTTCAGACTAGTAGAAAAAAAACATTGACTATACATAAGTAATTCTAAAAGTAAGTAGAATGACATATAGTATCTAGTATATTCATGGGCTATACTTTCATTGTAGTATGCATTCCTAATTGTCCTTTTTTCTGTGTGGGTATGAAGTTGTTCTCAAATTAAAACATTCCCGTTAATTTTGTGGTCACAAAACTAAAAAAAAGTACTCAGCAACTTAATTTTTTTTCCAATGCTGCATCCACTATCTAACGTGCTTTTTTACTTGTGATCAATTTCTGATAGATATCTCCTATATCTTCATTGTATCTTTGTTTTATCTTAAATCTTCATTGTTTCCACTTAGTGGAAGACAGGACAGCTTGAATGTAAAAATGAAGAAGAAACAGCAGAGTGGATGAAAGGTCAGATTGGGCCACATTGTAGTTGTAGAAGCTGCAACGTGTCCATAGTTCAAGCAGACTGCTTTGTGGACTTGCCAGGTTTTCTTCTCCCTCTCTCCCAACTTCTCTATCTCTAACATCATGGGATGACCTTGTCTTTTTGGGGAAAAGTGGATTTTAACACAGCGAGTTGTACATGTTTTTAAACTCTGTTTATTTTGCTTATTGATTGTTGTTAACGTCAACAGACCACTATAACTGAAAGCAGGAGGAAGAGTTCAGATAATGAGGGGAAACAAAGATTTATAATATGTTAATATTTCGTAATGACACCAAACTTGCAGTTACTCATAACTGTAACTGGATGCAATACATATATGTAAAAGATTTTATTTGAATAGGAATACATGTGCCTTGTACATACAGAATGCTTGTGTTAGTCTGCAGTTTCTTGTAGATGCTGGATACTGGAAAGGTGTTCAGGTCCAAAAAAGAAAAAAAAAAGAAAAAAGACAATACCATAAAAAAAATTCCTTGAATATCCTTACTTGAACATATATATATATATATATACATATACAAAATGTTTCGTCTGCAAACATTTAAGGAGCCCCAAAATATCCTGATCTCCGTCTGGTTTGCTCTTTGTGCGTAAATTACGCTAACTTCACTGCGACTGACTTCCTCAGACATTACATTGAAGCCTTTACCTATATTAATTTTTTAAGAAAAAAAACTCTTATCCCATCATAAAATAAAACAATGAAAAAACACACAATTTCCTGTACATCTGAAAGCAAACAGCTGCTCAGCATATCGATGAACACCGAAAAGACAAAACCGCTAAACACGAGTGTCAATTAAGAAAATCCATGAAGCGTAAGAAGATAAAACACGTCTGAGCGTTGGAGAACCGGCGTGTAAATGATGACTTTCTTCATCATCCACGTTTGAGGTGAAACGTGAACTTGTTTGACATGTTCTAAGACGGCCCCTCTCTCTGATGAAGGAGGGACTGTGACTTGAACATGTACAAGTTATCTGGTACTCACAGGACCTCCCCAAAAGTTTTGGCATATATAAGCCAAGTTAACTCATTTGTTTAGGCAGTAGGGAGTTTCTGCTAGGGTCTGGATTGGAGTTACACACAGACCGGACCCTACCGTATATGAGAGGTGTCTGAGGAGAAACAGGATTCCCCTTGCCGCAAAGAATCTACATGTCTAATATTTAGACATGTTCAGCTTTGTGGATATTCGGTTAGCGCTTTTCCTCAGCGCAACAGTGCTTTTGGCGAGAGGTCAAGGCGAGGATGATAGTAAGTATCACTTTCAAACATTGATTTGAGTTGTTTTTGGAGCGTTGGCACCCTCAGGATGTGGATAGCCAGCAAAGGATGCTGAGCAGTTTGCTGGAGCTGATCGTCCTCTGCGGGAAACCCGACTCCAGTGGGCAGAGATGGTGAAAGTTGTTACACAGTGAGGCGTTTTGATGGTTTCTTGGAGACTTGGAACCGAGTAGGAGTTTATAGACTGGATTTTTCTTTATTGTTTGCTCCTTTCACTGGCGTGCAGATACATGCTCAGTGTGCGTCCTCCTGCTGGAGTGCAAACCTGAGGGGAGCAGCTGCATTATCTCTGATGCGCAGTGACAAAGACAGCGGGTGGGTTCAGTGGGTTCAAAGACAGTTGAAGCGCACTCATAAAGATAATTTAGATAGGCGTATCAATGTGATGAAAAATTCTTATATAGCAGTTTTATTTGGAAAGCAGTTTTCAGTTTTTTGGAGGTTGCACCTTACTTGATAAATGTGTGCCAAAGCCTGTAAGACTTACTCCTTAATCAGAAATTTCACTTTCAACAACGCATCAAAAGAGAGCAGACAGAAATTTGTTTGGTGTGAGAAATGACTTTTTCAGTTGTAAAAGCCAAAATTTCTGCAATAATGTCTTGGAAGCACACTGAATTAAACGTTTTTCCAGCTTGTATAAAACTGGTCTTGGTTAGCTGAAAAAAAAGTGAGAATGGAAAAATCGCTTAAGTCTGACGTCGACAGTGAAACACGCTCGTCTAGACGTCAATTAATCACCAAACCTGTGAGGGCGCGGAAGGCCTCCTTTTGCAGGGTAACAGCGCCGCTTTGTGGCAAATGCTGGAACTGTTTATTCATCCTCCCACTTCTGTGGCCCAAACACGCATCCACCAGCCTGACATATGAGTAGGCCAAGTGAAATTTTCCGCTCAGAGTTTTTAAGGAGGAACTCTTGAGCACCATCTAGGTAGGAAAGTTGTACAGTAACCTTTGGTACCTCTTTTCTGTCTGCAACCAGAATTTTGACATATGACAGGCCCAAATTACACAGAGCTCCTGTAGTTGTGCCACGATGCTATACTTTATTATACGCTCTTTTCCTGATTACAAATCAGTCACCAAACACCAGCTTTTCTAAGGTCATTAACAGCCTATCCAATATTGCCCAAAATTTATACATAAATATTCCAGCTTTGTGTTTGTGTTACTTTGGAGTGTGGTCCAAGTGGCACTTCTTCCCTACCTTTTTTTATGAATTTTATGCAGTTTTTAAGCAGAAGCCCCATCCACCATAATGCATATCTGTGCAGGTGTAGCGAAAGCCAAACTGCCCGAATGCTGTACATCTAAACTCAAATTAGTTGTCCTAACTTTTAGAATTCTTGTGCTCATTATCACCTAACTCATTGTGATTTTTTTTTTTGTCTCAGCCACATTTGGCAGCTGCACATTAGATGGACAGTCGTACAATGACAAGGATGTATGGAAACCAGAGCCCTGCCAGATCTGCGTCTGTGACAGCGGAAACGTCTTGTGCGATGAGGTGATCTGTGAGGACACATCCGACTGCGCCGACCCCATTATTCCAGAAGGAGAGTGCTGCCCTATCTGCCCCAACGCTGATGGTACTGGCCACCAGTTCAGAACTTTAATTAGCCTTGTGGCGCCACCTACTTTCCCTACCACTCCATCTTTGACCAACTATGGCTTTCTGCCCTCAAAAGGACTCTTGGCCTCCCTGCTTGTTTGCTTGCTTGAGGATTTTTCATTCAGAAAAGAATCGCTTTGGATTACATTTTGTTCATTAAATTTTCTATGTGCATTCTTTTAACAATGGATTATACCTGCTCTTTGGCAAAGTTTGCCAATGATAATGTAATTTCCCAACAGGTCTACTTGTGCAGTGAAAGTACAGGGTGCAGCAGAGCTTATATTTGTCTTTTCCAAGCAACATTTATACCTTTACTTTCCTTCTTTTCCACTACAGAAACTACTTAGCAGTTAAGTTTTAGATTGCTTTTGATTTATTAATATTAATTATGTGAAATCCTGCTTTTCATGCATTAATCAGCTCTGACTCATATTCAATTATAGACATGCAACTTATTGCTTAGAATAATCCAGTATTTTCACTTTCTGAATTATCTTTAAATATGAATTAATGTGTCTCCTATAAAATTAAAGAGGTGCTGACATTTTTTTCTTTGTTTGTTCAGCAGGACCCCAGTATCCAGGTACTGAGGTACTTTTCCCTTTATTATTATTATTTTTATTATTAGTCTGAGGTGCATCCATCATAATAATTTAGTTTGTAACCAGTTTAGTTTGTCATTATGTCTCATGATACTGTAGATGATGCCATTGTTTTCACAATCTGGATGAAACATTGCAACATAGCCTAACTTCAGTTTTCTGTTTGTCCGTAGTTAGAAAAGGGAGACGTCGGCCCCAGGGGAGACCCGGTAGGTTCCAGTATATTCAAACTCTTTACATCATTCACACACAAATTACACATAATGTTTTTATAATAAAACAACTTTGTCTTTTTATATATTTCAAAAATATGATTATCTCAAAACAGTGACAAAATAGTATTAATTGTCTTGTGTTGGTTTTTGCAGCGTTTTCACCTTTATTGTTTTGTTCAATTTTAGTAACATTTTAGTCCAAATCTTTTGAATCATCGTATTTGCTGCATAGCGGGTGGCTAATTATGTTTGTTTTCATAAGACTTTTAAAGGACAGTTTTTGCTTTATAATGCCTTTTGCTAGCTACTGACGAAAAATGCAAAAATGCACACATTACTGCTTTGTATCAGCCGAGAGAACCCTCACAAATTTGGTTTAAATTCTGATGAAGCTGCTTGCCACTGATGACCTTTGGTAATTAGGTCACAAGGTCAAAAGGTCATTGAAAGCTCAAAGGTCATTAAACAGAAATTGCTTTAAAAAAATAAAGTAATAAAATAATTATTAATAAGGAGAGGAAAACATTAGGCCAAATTGTAACTTTAAACAAAGGTTCAGCTTCTATTTTTTAATCACTCAAAACAGCATTACCTTGGTTCTACTTTTTATTGATTGATATTGTGACTTATAGGATTATAGGATACATTAAAACCATTTCTATTTGTTATTCAGCTTTGTGAGATTAGAAAGGATGTGTTCTAATGTGTGGGCTGTAGACTGTAATTGCCTCTGCAAAGCAAAAATAATTAGCATTGAATACTGCTAACCAACCTTTTTTCTCCAGGGTCCTGCTGGTTATCCTGGCAATGATGGAATCCCTGGACAGCCTGGTCTTCCCGGCCCACCTGGCCCCCCTGGGCCCCCTGGCCTTGGCGGAGTAAGTATCACCACAAGTCAGGGACTAAGTTCTGTCAATGAAAAATGATATACATCTTGCTATATCATGCTATTGCTGCAATCTAGCATGCATTGTCTTTAGTTCTACACTTAACACCAACTCGATAAACACAGCGTTAAAGGTGTAAATTTATTCCTAGAGAGCAAAAGCTAGGAGATTTCCTCCATGTGTATTTCAGCACTGCGAGTGCTGACAGCTCCCTTCTCCTCAGGTTAAAGCCTAAAAATGCAGAGTGCCTCAAGTTTAGCGACCTTAAATGAGACATAAAATCATTCATGATATTTTAAAATATTCATGTTTTAAATAGATAATATTAGTTTTCTTATAGAGCATCCTAAGGAGTCTTTACACTATAGGGTGTGAGTTAGAGTGACTGGGAGTTGACAGTATTAACCAGCTGACTTCAACAGTGACCTGATTGCGGGGAAAGTCCTGTGTAATGTTAGCTCAATAACTGAAGCCTTAAGTGTTTTTTTTCTAAAGCTCAGTGACTAATTCTTTGTCTTCTCACCTCACAGAACTTCTCTCCTCAAATGAGCTATTCTGACCCCTCCAAATCTAGCGGCCCACCTGTTCCTGGCCCAATGGTAAGAGGATTTTTCTCTCTCTCAAAATCCCTTTTTTTCTAACTATGTAAAAGTGCAAGCATTTAATGTCTTCTTCTTTGCCTTGATCAATAGGGTCCTATGGGTCCCCGTGGTGCTCCTGGACCTCCCGGCTCCTCTGTAAGTATTTTCTTATCAGTTACATGGTGCTTCATATATTTCTGTCAACAGCATGCTTACAGTAGCCCACAGATTTTTCCCCAGATGTTTTCTCACATCAGATGTAAGACAGGAAGATGAATGTATAAACATTAAAGAAGATATTACATTTATCTGTTTTTTTTTATTGTCCCTCAGGGCCCTCAGGGTTTCACTGGACCCCCTGGAGAGCCTGGTGAACCTGGAGCTTCTGTGAGTACACATGATGTTCTACTAAATATTTGTTTCTCTTGTTTTGTCTGTGATGAAGACGGCATACCTCTGTGCTGTGTTTTCCAGTTGTGGTTAGCAGAAAAGTCAGTTGCGAACCCCAGAAAGTCTTTAAACAAACTACTTCCTGTATTCCACTTCCTCTTGTAATCGCTGACCTACTGACATACATCACATTTTTCATGCCCACCAATTCCCTCTTCTGTACCCACTGCAGCACAGGGAATACTCAGACATTTGCTTAAAATATCACATTCATTGTTGCTAATCCAGTCATTTATTGGTGTTTTTAGGGTTCCATGGGTCCTCGTGGTCCTGCTGGTCCCCCTGGAAAGAATGGAGATGATGTAAGTGATCTATTGATTATTTTATTCCATGTCTACTCTTGTTTGAGTCACTTTATACAGTATACTCATGCATGAGTAACAGGTATACATAGCTAAAATTGGTCCCTTTTACACATTTGTAATTGTTTTTGTTGAATGTTCCACAAGCTTACCTCATCATCATCTCTGTGTGTTTACAACAGGGTGAGCCTGGCAATGCTGGACGCCCTGGTGAGCGCGGACCTGCCGGACCTCAGGTGAGTGATTGCCACTGAGGACAAAGGTCAGGAGATGGTCAGCCAAAAATGAAAACTAAATTGACATTTATGACAAAGCTGTTAGTCAGAATATATACAGGGACACAAAAGTTGATTTCAGTTATGTTCTGCCTGTTTTTTCATATGTAATATATATTTATTTCCACATATTTATCCAGTATGTTCAGCCTATCCAGGCCTCATTGTACTTCCTTCCAGCTGCATGCTGATTTGCATGTTTTCAAACTAAGTTATTGACGTCTTTCTGGTTTTTCTCATGCAGGGTGCTCGTGGATTCCCTGGAACCCCTGGACTCCCCGGCATCAAGGGACACAGAGTGAGTTTGAAGAGCCCAAAGATTAAATTTATTACTTTGAGACAATTATGAGTGGTAACTGAGCTTATGATGCTCACTGATTTTGCTCGTAGGGTTTCAGCGGTCTGGATGGAGCCAAGGGAGACAGTGGACCTGCTGGCCCCAAGGTAAGATAGCAGGATATACTGTTGCTCAGCAAAGTTCAAGTCGCATCATTAATTGCACCATTATATTAGTCTTTATAATGAGACAGCATCCTTTTAAAGCTGATCTCTCTTCACATCCTGTATTTGTTTACAGGGAGAGTCTGGTGCCCCTGGTGAGAATGGTATCCCTGGTGCCATGGTACGTTTTGTCTCCCGTTGATCAGTTTGTTGAGGATTGAAAATTCTTTTTGTAATAATAGGTTAGATTAGATGCAGCATTTTAATTATTTTCTGACACAAATCTGCAAAAAAACAAGGCAAAACCTTTTGTCAATTTTGTTTGTTTTTGTCTTTTTTAGGGCGCTCGTGGTCTTCCCGGAGAGAGAGGCCGCCCTGGAGCTGCTGGCCCTTCTGTAAGCACTGCCATTTTTCCTCTCCCTGTTCACTTATCAAAACACCCATGATTGCTATTGAAAAGCAACACAAAAACTGGAAGATGGTATTTATCTCTGGTGTTTAGTCTCTTTCTGTTGTTTAGATCTGCAAATGTTTGATGTAATCTTCTCCACCTCTGCAGGGTGCTCGTGGTAATGATGGCAACACTGGTCCTGCTGGTCCTCCTGTAAGTATTGTATTTTCCATTGTTAATTGCTACTTAGAAATTCATGCCACGTTCTAACACATACTTAAATCTATTTAGTGATATAACCACAAAATGCTTCAGTAAGAGATTCATGCTATCAATGAAGGGATTCTGTGTCAGCTCTCCATTCAAATTATTACATTTTTTTGAGGATCAGTATTGTCTCTTAACATGCTGTATATTCCTTTTCAGGGACCTACTGGACCTGCTGGATCCCCTGGATTCCCCGGCGGTGCTGGTGCTAAGGTAAGTCACCCACAGCCCTTTACATATAATATCATAATAGCTTGCCTAATTGACTTGTTTCATTTATCACCATTAGATTAGGAGGAGCAGTACTGCTTTGCTTTACTGTCTCAAGTCTCAAGTCAAAATAGAGGTTGCCTTCAAAACCAAGACAGACAACTTTGGAGGAACATGCCACTTTTAATGTATTATTTCTTTAATCCTTTACAAGGTGTCTCATCATCTCCCCAATGATGCTTAGTAGCAGGAAATCTGGGGACAAAGTTTGGACTTACAATGGGGAAACTTCCCAGTGCAGATCCAGCAGATGAATTTTACTTTCCATACTAATGTCAACCAATAAAGCTGTAGGAGGCAGAAAATAAATTAAGAAACAGAAAAAAAATCCCTCAGAATGAGAAAATACATAGTCCACCTCCTGCAGCTTTCTCCTTTTCCCTCTCTGTGTATATGCATGTGCTTCATAGGCAATAAAAAATGAGCCAGTGGTGACTCTTTGCCTGGCATGGGATTGAAACTCTGCTCTCCCATGTGAAAGGCCTCTGCTTAACCAACTTCACCCTTTCCTTACTCACCTGGGCTGTAAAGCCCTTTGAATGGCTAAAGCCTCCTGCCACTGGCCAGATTTCACCCTAAGACCCCTGGAATTACACTGTGCTCAAAGGTTATTATGGATCATTACCTACACCAGCTTCATAAGCATGCAGTAGAACTGCTAATAGCATATTTAGCCTAATACTGTATACCTCAGATGAACACTCTAGCCACCAGATGGCATCAGTAGTCTTCTAATGGCACCTTGATTCCCCCCCCCCATGCCATTAGTGAACGATCTATTTTAACATCTTGTAATTCTCACCTAATACTAAGTCACGGATTCCTGGGTTGTTTTAGGAATACACAGGAGGAGAAATTAAAAAAGCAATCCGTCATGGGGCTATGATGACAGAACAATCAAACACTTTTAAATTTATTTCTAGATACATACAACAAACCACTTTAGGATTAGTGTGGGGACTAGTACGTATCTATTCACTTGCTTTATCTGTTGTCAAATTCCTTCATAAATATTAGTGTAAGCTGTATATTGTACACTTAAAATTTATTTTTTGCTTAAATGTTTTCCACTTGTATAAATAAACAAGAGCAGTACACTGCAGTTTTATATAATATTATCTGTCTTTTCAGTGTAATTTATGTGTGTTTGTAATATTTAATCTTGACATTAACATATCACAACTGAGTCTAAGTTTCTGATTTACTGTGTGACTTATTTCTCATTTACCAGGGCACTGGTATGATATTAAAGGTGCAGATTTATGAAATATTGTTGTTTCTGTCCACAGGGAGAGACTGGTCCTTCAGGAGGCCGTGGAACTGAGGGACCCCAGGGAGCCCGTGGTGAGCCCGGTAACCCAGGACCTGTTGGACCCGCTGGACCTGCTGTGAGTACATACTCGAATTAAACATACTACCACAACTATTTCATAAGTTTCAGCAATTTAATAAAATGCTGAACACTTTGAACATTTTACATTGTTCCTTTTTCAACAGGGTGCTCCTGGAACTGATGGCTCCCCTGGTGCTAAGGGTGCTCCTGTAAGTATCATGCATATCGATCATGTTTATTCCACTTAAATCCTGCACATGAGGTTTTCTTACACCCCAAACTCTCCATCCCATAGGGTGCTGTTGGTATTGCTGGTGCTCCTGGTTTCCCTGGTTCTCGTGGTCCTGCTGGAGCTCAGGGAGCTGTTGGTGCTCCTGGCCCCAAGGGTAACAATGTGAGTTGGCAATTGATTTTGTGAATTTTTAGGTTTTTGTCAGTGTTAGATCCCAGATCCCAGATGATGGCTGAATGAAATGTGTATGCTTCTGCCAACAGGGTGACCCTGGTCCCTCTGGTCCTAAGGGAGAGCCTGGTGCCAAGGGAGAGCCTGTAAGTATCAAAATACAGTGATCCTCACTGGTTTCCACTACATTTTGCCATTTAATTACATATAAGAAAATAAATTGGTGCTTGGCTTGATAAAACTTTCTTTTCCTCTCCAGGGCCCCGCTGGACTTCAGGGACTTCCTGGCCCCTCTGGTGAAGAGGGAAAGAGAGGACCTCGTGGAGAGCCTGGTGGTGCTGGACCCCGTGGACCCCCTGGAGAGCGTGTATGTTTGTCCCTCTTTATCTTTGACCACGTCAAATTTCTCTCAGACACTTGGTGTTGCTTTTCGTGTGCCTTACAGAAACATAGGTTTAAAATAACTAACAGTTTCTCGTCATCACTCATTATATTTTAGTTGGAAACCTCCATGTTAAAAGCCTTTTTATTTGTGTTTCTACAAAGGGTTCTGAACTTACAGTATGTTAAATTCCCAGGGGGATTTTACATACTGGGATTGGGAGCCCAACGCCTATATGGCTTTTAATGACATAGTCAGTGTGTCTGTTTTTCTATTAGGGTGCCCCTGGTCCTCGTGGTTTCCCTGGTGCTGATGGAGGTGCTGGTGGCAAGGTGAGTTAGCCAGTTACTCCACCACTTAATCAAACCTATAACTGAATCAAACCTATCAGATGACATAACAAACAAACAGGCCATAAGAGCCATTATCAGAGATCATTTCTAACTGGAGATTATTCAAGTTATAAATTTTACCCACTATCACAACTTCTAGAGCTTTCTTCTGACTCTTTTCCTTTGTATTAACTCGTATTACAGGGTGCCCCTGGTGAGCGTGGTTCCCCTGGCCCAGTGGGATCTCAGGGAGCCACTGGTGAGTCTGGAAGCCCTGGTGCTCCCGGTGCCCCTGGACTTAAGGTGAGCCAGACAATGTGGTTCTTCAGATGCAACATTTCTGTATTGTTTTGGTCATGAATCTCACACATGGCCTGTTCTTCTCAGGGTATGACTGGTAGCCCTGGAAGCAGTGGACCTGATGGCAAAGCTGGACCTGCTGTAAGTACTGAGCATGAAATGAACACATGACATATAAAGGAAAGGAAATCGCACTATAAAGAACAAAATCAAAATGGTTCAATTTAAAAAATTGTTTTCTTTTAATCATCTCTAGGGTGCTCCTGGACAAGATGGCCGTCCTGGACCTCCTGGCCCTGCTGGAGCCAGAGGACAGCCTGGAGTTATGGGATTCCCTGGACCCAAGGGAACCTCTGTGAGTTAACAGAGCTTTTCTATGTATTTTCTTTCCAAATCTGAATGTGTGGTTTTATTTTATTTATTTATTTTTAGCCCATAAAACTACATTTAAATAGAAAATTCCCCGTATCGCAGATATAAATGTGGACTTACTTCTATTTAACAGGGTGAGGCTGGTAAGCCTGGTGAGAGAGGTGCATCTGGTCCTTCTGGAGCTGTTGTAAGTACTTGTATATTTTTAACCTATGCAAATCAAATCCCACTACTCAAGACAGGTTATATCAAAATGAAAGTGCAAAAAGGGCATGAAAACAGTTGATCATTCGGTTGTTTTTGTTCACAGGGTGCCCCAGGCAAAGATGGTGATGTTGGTGCTCCTGGACCTTCTGGCCCTGCCGTATGTATCTTATCTGCATTATTTAAATAACAAGCATGACATAATGGATGCGTCTTTGAGTGTTTTCATCTATCAGAGGACAGGAGCTACAGTTGTATATTTTATAAGGTTGACATTATGGAGTTTACACGATGCGTTGCTCATCCTGTTTTCTCCTTTGTGTTTAGGGACCTGCTGGAGAAAAAGGAGAGCAGGGACCTGCTGGAGCTCCTGGATTCCAGGTGGGTTCGGAGATTATTCCATCAGCCACAGTGCTGTTTTTTGTCATTCATATCTTTTGTTGTGCCATACTTTCACTTGCTAACCAGAAAATGTTGTACCCTTTGTCCTTGTGCAGGGACTTCCCGGACCCCAAGGTGCTACTGGTGAGACTGGCAAGCCTGGTGAGCAGGTATGAATAGCAAAGAATCATAGCCTTACATAATTATAAAACAGGTGTTTGTTTGCAGTGTAAAACGTAGTCCCTATTCAGTCACCTCATACATAGTGAGATAAACAGCAGACAAAAGCACATACTTCAGCATGTCTTCATGCTGACGCAGTAAATCAGATGTCATAACTTTCTCCCCTCTCTTTCTTCTATTCAGGGTTCTCCTGGTGAGGCAGGACTCTCTGGCCCAGCTGGATCAAGAGTGAGTATCCCCTCTGTTGCAGAATCAACAATTGTCAGCTCCTATGGGAAACGTTGTCCACTTACTGGCAAAAAATTTTAACTGATGAGTTCCTTCTTCCCTTCAGGGCGACAGAGGATTCCCTGGTGAGCGTGGTACTCCTGGCGTTCCTGGCCCAACTGGACCCCGTGGTGCACCTGGCCCTGCTGGTAACGATGGACCTAAGGTAGGTTAGAAAAACCTCTTAAAGTCGAGGAAGCTCTTACATACTGATTTGGCAGATGAGATAGCTTTTTTTGTTGAGTATCAAATCTCACGTTAGTTCTAGTCCAGTTTTTGAAATAGCACAGAAAGACAATTGAAACAGCTACCTGATGTCACCACATACCATTCATTTAAATTGTTAACCACCAAAATCTAAACACATATTTACTCAGGCCCATAAAGTAATAACAGTGTCATATTATAAAACTTCTTTTCTACTCCCAACTTTTCTCAAAAAACAAGGAGAGCAAAGGTCTGCAGAGCAAAATATTCAGTAATTCTACCCTTTATAACTCTACATACTGTATTTTTTTTTGTTTTAAGGTTCTTCATTTTGAAAAAACAGGCTTTATGAAAAAAGTGACAGTGTTTCAAAAGTGAAGGTGAAGCAGTATGTTATCTTTTCATCTATAGGTGACTTTATATAAAATTTATATTTGCTTTTATGCTAGAAACAGACTCAGCTGGAGAGTCAAAGGAGAGACATATCAGCCATCCAGAAAAACACATTAAAACCCACCATCAGGTGGTAATCAGCTCGTACTGCTGACTGTATTTTAAAGATATTTTCTCAGTTCAGTTTTGCAGGTTTGAGTGGGGCTAACAGATTGAAATATCTTCACTTAGGTGCCATTTATCCTGCTGTAATATTATTTCATTGTTTCAGCTTTAACTACTCAAAATGTATTAAACCTCTGTCCTAAACACTAATTCACATGCACACATAGGCAATGACACATATAAAGGGCAGCCCCCATAATGAAGATAGTTCACTCATGACTTTGAGAAACTAGAAGGTGCTGCAAAACAACAACTTTCTCCAGACTAAAGCCACTTGACAAGGCATTTTTAAGCATCGCTACAAAGAATTAAAACAAGATTTATGAAGACAAAGGTTCAAAAACAGCAAAATTATACTTTTCTTACACTCATTTTGCTCACCATAAAAATCAACCAACATGATTCACTTGTTGACTTCTAATGACCTGTGTTAGCTACTATAGTAAACAGTAGAGATTGCACATGATATGCACATTATCAGCTGATTGGATATTATCAGTGGATAATAATGTGAGCATTCCTGTTTGTGTGTGTACGCAGGGAGAGCCTGGTGCTGCTGGTGCCCCCGGTGGTCAGGGAGCCCCTGGTATGCAGGGAATGCCCGGTGAGCGTGGAGCTGCTGGTCTCCCCGGTGTCAAGGGAGAGAGAGTGAGTATCACACCAATGCCATTTGTATAAAGAAAAATGCGTGCACAGTTTGATTTCCTCATCAATAGAGGGTTTTTTTTTATAAGCTCAATGGAGATAAAATATCTGATATAAAATTTGTGTTGTATCATCTGAAACGCTACATCAACGCAAGTAACTTTTTATAACCTTTCTCTCTTTTTAGGGTGACGCTGGTGGCAAGGGAGGTGATGGTGCCCCAGGTAAAGATGGCGCACGTGGTATGACTGGTCCTATTGGAGTCCCTGGACCTCCTGGTGCTCAGGGTGAGAAGGTGAGAGCGGACGAAAAATGTGTTTTGATTTATAAACATTAGCTATTCAGGTTTCATAATCTTAATCTGTTTTTCATCCTACAAATGAAGTTTATTTTAATACTTTTACAGCATTTTTACATTTTCACAATTACAGTATGCATAGGTCAATGTCATTTCTAAAGGCAATTTCATGATTATCTCAAACAATATGATGAAATACAAGTAAATTGCATGCAATATTATCTCAGAAATAAGATGAACTTGAACACTGAAATAGAAATTCAATCCTTTACTTGCTAATTTTGGATTAAATGTGGTTTATCTACATGTGTCATTGATTTTGCCTGCTGACCTCCTTTTTTTCTCCTTCACCTCTGGTTTTAGGGTGAGGGTGGTCCCGTTGGAGTCGCTGGACCCACTGGTCCTCGTGGTGCCCCTGTAAGTTCTTTCCTAAACTCAAAATCTGATTAAAGCCTGGAGAAAACAAACAGAAATATTTATATCTTTGATATGCAGGATGTTGTGACTGAGTGACCTTTTAAATGTATTTCATTGTTACTCCAACAGGGTGACCGTGGAGAGCCTGGACCTCCTGGACCTGCCGGATTTGCTGGACCTCCTGTAAATCTCTTTTTCTACTGACGTTTCCACACATTCACTGACTTCGGATTGGATCTGGCAAAAGGAAGCGTGTTGATGCATTTCTTCTCTTCTCCTCCAACCACAGGGTGCTGACGGTCAGCCTGGTGCCAAGGGAGAGACTGGTGACACTGGACCCAAGGGAGATGCTGGTGTTCCTGGACCTGCTGGACCTTCTGGATCTGCTGGTCCTCAGGTAGGTTGACCCACGTGTAACACAAATAACCTGTGATGTGTAGTAAAAAATGTTTTTATAAATAAAAGGATAAAATGTTTTTTAAAAAGTAAATTCATTATTGTGTTGTGTATATATAGACACTCATATTTTCCCAGTTTCATTAATATTGTTGTTATTAGATTGTGCTTCACTGTCAAATGTTTCTGTCAACAGGGACCTGCTGGACCTCCTGGATCCAAGGGTGCTCGTGGTGGTGCTGGTCCCCCTGTAAGTATTCATTGTATCTTTTTTCTGACTTGGTGAAATCAGTGATTTAAGTTGTTTAAAACTTCATTCATCACTTATTTTGTTTGGTTGTGTGTCTTTCTAGGGTGGTACTGGTTTCCCTGGACCTGCTGGAAGAGTTGGACCCCCTGGCCCTGCTGTGAGTTTCTGATCATCGTTTTTTTGTTATCTGTCATGTTAGATTAGAGCAGTGATGACTAATTATTGTCCTCAGAACTATTTTTATGTTACCATAATATTGTGTGACACTTCCAGGGAGCTGCCGGACCTCCTGGACCTGTCGGACCTGTTGGCAAAGATGGAGCAAGGGGAGCTCGTGGTGAGACTGGCCCTGCTGGCCGCCCTGGTGAGGCTGGTGCTGCTGGAGCCCCAGGACCTGGTGGAGAGAAGGGATCTCCTGGTGCTGATGGAGCCCCTGTAAGTGACTATTACATTGCAGCTCCATAATAGATATTCTGTGTGGTTTTTGAAAGTCTAAAATATTGTGTGTGTGCTAACTGACTGCTGTGTCCTTCTGTGCAGGGTGCCGGTGGTATCCCTGGACCCCAAGGTATTGCTGGACAGCGTGGTGTTGTAGGTATTCCTGGACAGCGTGGAGAGCGTGGTTTCCCTGGTCTGCAGGGACCATCAGTGAGTATTCTCTGATTACACCATAGCCAGAGTCCATTCTGCATACTATGGAGGTTAAATGACAAAAATATATGTCCGAAATCATTCACTACTCCGTACTACCTATTTAGGGAGTTCTTGTGTAGAGGACAATACAATGGGCTCACCCACAAAATGAAACAAGACTTCCAGACACTACTTGGGTCACTCTATGCTGTTAATTACATCATAAATCTTAAAATCTTAATCTTAAAACATGACAAATTAAGGTATCAGCATTCATTTTTGTGATAAACAGATTATATATAGCATATTTTCCCATTAAATTCTTAAATCAAATATACTTTTGTCAGTTTGTGTTTTGATGTACTGCTCTGTTTCTTCTCATGCGCCTTTTAATTAACCTTCAGCACAATGCATGATGGTATACAATGCTTGTATAGTCAGATTCGGTTGGACACTACTTTTCGTAAGGCATTGTGCGATATGTAGGCTATGTGTTCTTTTTCCATCTGACATCACACAGACTTTGCACTAAAGATTAAAGACCAGCTTTAACGTGATTACATTGCACATTTGTGTTCTCATGCACCTCTCTCGGGTGATGTCTAGAAAGGTTCAGGTCTGCATGTGTGGAAACAGTTTGTTTCTTCTAAAACTCTTCACAGAGCATCCACAGGCATCCAGAGGACTGACCTCTTTTGCTCTTTCTTTAGGGTGAGCCTGGAAAGCAGGGATCAACTGGACCTGTTGGTGAACGTGGACCCCCTGGACCTGCTGGACCCCCTGGACTGTCTGGTCCTACTGGAGAGGCTGGTCGTGAGGTATGAGGTCCAATTCTTCTGTATTCTTACTGTGAATCTGGTTAAGTACGTAGGCAGTACAATTGCAAATGCACTCACAATTCACACAAATTTCGGTGTCGCTGGCAAACATCTTCACTACTCTTCCACAGGGATCTCCTGGTCATGATGGTGCACCTGGTCGTGATGGAGCTCCCGGCCCCAAGGTAAGGTTACCTGGACTAGTTTGATTATATTTACCTCAAACTATATGCAAGCTTGAAACCTTCTGCGTTTTGTAAAAGGAAAAAAGTTTTGGCCTTTAGCTGCCTGCTATTGTCTCACTGGAAATGTGCTCTCATAGGGAGACCGTGGTGAGACTGGTATGGGTGGTCCCCCTGGACCTCCTGGTTCTCCTGGAGCCCCTGGAGCATTCGGCCCCTCTGGAAAGACTGGTGACCGTGGAGAGACTGTAAGCCCACTTTGTACCTATCTTGATCCTATTTAAACAAAATTAACCCACTTGTGATTTCACTGTGATTATTTTTTCACACTCTTTCTTTCTTTTAGGGTCCCGCTGGCATTGCTGGTCCTGCTGGCCCTGCTGGTCCTCGTGGTTCTGCTGTATGTTTTTCACTGCATGATACGTATCATTAATGTGAAACCATAACTTTTAAATATTTAAGAAGCCTTGCAGTATTGATTATTGTCTGAATACGAGATGGCATCTTGACCTCCTGTTTCCTTTACTCAGGGCCCTGGTGGTGCAAAGGGAGACAGAGGAGAGGCTGGTGAGGCTGGAGAGAGAGGCCACAAGGGACACAGAGGATTCAGTGGCATGCAGGGTCTGCCCGGACCTGCTGTGAGTAACAGTTAACACTTTAGCACTTTGGGAGAAATCAAAAGTTTGTCCTGATAGCTGCATCTATCATGTTACCCAAGGCTGACTATGCATTTAAGGTTCACGTGGATTTTTACTAAAATATATTGTAATCTTATAAACAATTGCTATTTACAAGGAAGATTAGATGCATTCATCAAGTTTTGTAAAGTACAATATTAATCAATGTCATTTTTTGGAATTTGTGGATGTATTAAATCACATGCATACTATATTCTGCTTTATATTTTATGGAGGTATATTTCATGTTAGCATCTTCATCTGTCTCTAGGGACCCCCTGGAGAGAGAGGACCTGCTGGTGCCTCTGGACCCGGTGGACCTAGAGTAAGTACTACTGTAAACTGACACAAAAACTTTGTAGGGTATTTCTTTTGTTGTCCATAGAATTTCTCTGTCGATTCAAGACAAAAAATGTAAATTTAGTTGCTGAAATTGCACAGACATGTACTCCATACGGTTGGGAAAAATATTGTTCTTTATAAAAGTGACTGGTGCAACTTTCCACATTCAAATATTAGTAAAATAGCAAACTGAATTATTTTTCTTTTCTCTCAAGTGATCATTTGGTTTTCCTCTACAGGGACCTGCTGGATCAAATGGTGTCCCTGGTAAGGATGGTGTGAATGGTATGCCTGGACCCATTGGACCTCCTGGACCTCGCGGTCGCAATGGAGAGATGGGACCTGCTGTAAGTTGTACAACTATCTTTGTTTTATCCACATCCTTATACCTTCAGACAGAGTGCAGAGTGTGTCTGCAGTCTGTAAACTCCTGGTGTCTCAAAACAGGGACCTCCTGGACCTCCTGGACCCCCTGGACCTCCTGGACCTCCCGGCAGTGGATTTGACTTCATCAGCCAACCTGTTCAGGAGAAGGCCCCTGATCCCCTGCGTGGTGGCCACTACCGCGCTGATGATCCCAATGTCATGCGTGATCGTGACATGGAGGTTGACACCACTCTCAAGACCCTGACTCAGAAGGTCGAGAAGATCCGCAGCCCAGATGGTACCCAGAAGAGCCCAGCCCGCATGTGCCGTGACCTGAGGATGTGCCACTCTGAGTGGAAGAGCGGTGAGTGCAGATCAGTTCTCTGACCCAGCCTTTAGATAAAGTATAACATGAGGATGAGCTCAGCTTGAAACTGTTTTAATGTTCCTGTATTACAGGCATGTACTGGGTTGATCCCAACCAGGGCTCTCCTCTGGATGCCATCAAGGTTCACTGCAACATGGAGACTGGTGAGACTTGTGTCTACCCCAGCGAGTCCACTATCCCCATGAAGAACTGGTACCTCAGCAAGAACATCAGAGAGAAGAAGCACGTCTGGTTCAGCGAGTCCATGACTGGTGGATTCCAGGTTAGAAGAGAGAGCAAAAAAATTTACTTGGACAGTATTCATGCTTTACTATTACCCCTGTGACACTATGCATGCTTCTCTTCCCTCTGTCACGCAGTTCCAGTATGGCAGCGATGGAGCTGATCCCGAGGATGTCAGCATCCAGATGACCTTCATGCGCCTGATGTCCAACCAGGCCTCTCAGAACATTACATACCACTGCAAGAACAGCATTGCTTACATGGATTCCGCCACCGGCAACCTGAAGAAGGCCCTGCTTCTCCAGGGATCCAATGACATTGAGATCAGAGCAGAGGGCAACAGCCGTTTCACATACAGTGTCAGCGAGGATGGCTGCACGGTGAGTTTGCACTTTGTTTGGCCTATGGTGCTTAAGCTATACATGATCCAGGTATTAGAAAAGGTAAAGTAATTTCTGACCTTTGCTCCTTTTTGTTTCTCCCCATAGTCACACACTGGCACATGGGGCAAGACAGTCATCGACTACAAGACATCAAAAACATCCCGCCTGCCCATCATTGACATTGCTCCTATGGATGTTGGTGCACCTGATCAGGAATTTGGCGTCCAAGTTGGCCCCGTTTGCTTCTTGTAAAAATGAAAGAAATATGGACATGACATTGTTGTTTTTTTTCTAGCAGTCATCTCTAAATCCTTTTTCTATGCATTCATTTGGCTGCCATTGGTCCACATGCTTAAAACCACTCTACTGAAGACGGTGCTTGTGTCTTTCCAATCATGAGAAGTTTTTTGGGACTGCTACTTCAATCGAAACCAGCTACAAGGACACTTTAAAAAGAATCTTTTGTTTTCACTGGCAACAAGAAAATAATATATACTTGTGTAAAATTTCCCCCTGGAGATTAAGAAAAAAAAAAAAAAAAAAATTTAGAAAAAAAAAAAAAAA
>VUQI01062806.1:41645-56013 GCA_015106735.1 Paratilapia polleni | reverse complement strand
TTCACACTTCCCCCCGGGAAAAAAAAAAAAAAAAAAAAAAAAAAGATCTGCACATGCAATGAAACACAGGTGACTTTTGCCATTTCCTACCACTGCAGAAGGACATTGAAAACAACAAATGATATGTACCATTTTTCTGGTGTTAAATAAATTGTAAAAAGTGTGAAGTGTCTTCTTGTTCTAAATTAATGAGAAAAACACCTGAACATTGATCAGACAAAGCAAAAACCAGCAAAAGAGCAAGACTAAGAAGCTCACCTTCATTGCAAAATGTAGGTGGCTACCTCATAACAAGACGTCACCCCCACTTTTTACTACATCACACACCACAAGTCTATTGGGGGGATATTAACAAAATTCAAAGGTGCTATTACCGATTCAATGAGGTCCAGCTATTGGTGTTTGATGGTGAAACTCTCACTGTCATACTGTAATCATTGCCACTAATGCCTGCAGAACCTTTGGTGCTATTAAATTGACTCATCTTGTTGTCTATGCAGTGCAATTGTTTTCTTCTTAAGTGTTGGTTTGATAACAGAGGTCCTCTGAAAAGGTGATCACTGCAGTTGTAATGCATGCAATCATGTCTTTGTAGATAAAAGCAAGTGACTCTGGTTCAATATCATTTTCCCTGCCCATGTGTTAAGTGTTGATCCTTCTGTCTGTTTGCCCCTGTGGAAAACTCCTCTTTACTAAAAAAAAACAAACCAAACAGCACACATCTCCCACCCTGTTGTTTATGTTGTTTGTTGATGTCTTTTTCGCGAAGGGTTTCTTAAAAAAGAATTTGAAGCAGACCCACTTTCATGGTTTAAAAGAGATTCTGTACTTATTTTGTACATGTATAATAAATCAAGATGTTTTTAATTATTTTGGGTGCTGAAATAAAGCATGTGAAGTGGTCTACTCAGTGGCAGAGTTTTCACTGTCCTGTTCTGCAACTGTTGTGAAACTGAGATTTTAGAAAAGACAACTCACTTGATGCTGTTTCTCGTTATTTTTTTAGAGAACAAGGCCTTTGGCAGAGAGATACGTGAACATTTATTCGTATGTCTTTAGAAATCAACTGTTCCACAACAGTTGCATTGACAACATTTCTGTTAAGCAGCAGTGAAAACAAGGCCAATATACCAAATTCCAGCCTGGCTTTTTTGTTCCTAAAAAAAAGAAGAAATTGCTTCAAATCATTGGCTGCTCAGGTGAATTTCTGTAGAAATCAGACCTAAAACACTGTAAAATACAGCTGGCCATCAGCCACAGCAGCTTCTGTGTCACATTCAAAAACAGGCACCTGAATTTGAACCAGAATAATATTTATCCTCAGACCAGGAAAAGAGAAAACACCCAGATCAGATAAAGCTACACCAGCAGCGACGCCTTCTGGCCATCTAATGCAACTACCGCTGCCTCCTGCAGGCAAAAAAACGACTCCTGCAGTGCGCTGCAAAGTTTTGCCATTTACGGGTTTAATAAAGCATGGTGGCCTTCATCCTACACAACCAGAAAAGACAAACGTTATCACCCTCCAAGAAGAGGCTGAACCCTTTTCCTTTGATATCCGGTGACGAGTGAAGGTGAACAGTGATTCTCAACTACTTTGGAATTGTAAACCGTTAAAGTGACCTCCCCCTCACAGCTTGCTTCATCCCTAGACATTTTTGTAGAAAAAAATTGTCTGAACATGTCCATATAAACTTCAACCCAATTAGTTTGATTGCAATCATTCATTTAATTGAATATATGATGTTTTAGCAGTCTGGGTTAATCAAATCAAACTTTATTAGTTTACTTTTCTAGTAAATGAATATATTGCATACAACACACAGACTGTAGAGTTTACCTCCCATCACCTACCCTGTAAGCACCACAAAAAAAGGACATTTTCATAGACAGTATGAACCGGAGGAATATTTTCAGCAACAAAAACCTGTGTCAGTGTCTCTAACAGAACCCCTTTATTAGTTTAAGGTTTGATATGTGAAAATGATATACACAACACTTAGAGACTGAGGAAGTCACTCGGATGAGTGACGAAACGTTTCTCCCACAGAATACGCTACGTCCAGATGAACAGAATCAACCTTCTGGGATTTCCTTACCTGGATGATTGAGCATGCATCAAGAGATATATACAACAATTGAGCATCCTATAATTTTTACTAAGAGTAAAGGTACTGGAATATAAAAAATAGTTTGAGAAACTGCACAGTATTCCTTTATTTTAATGGAACCCAAAGAAGAAGAAATTAGAATATCCAAATGCAAATATAGAACCACAGACAGTGGCTGCCAGAGGGTATAAATAACAATTTATCCATCGCTGTTCTCACTTCCTGTAAATACAAAAAATATTCTTGGAATGATCCGTAACACTGAGCAGAATTAGTGTGGAGGAGAATCAGACTGGAGGAGGAAGAACCATGAATGGGATTACCTGGGCAGCGTGTCACTGTATGGATCACTAACAAGAGAGTAAAAAAAAAAAATGTTAAGAACTAATTGATTTCTCACAACTCTGAGAATAATACATGTAACACAGCATAATGGAAGTAAATTTACTAACAGCAGATTGCCATTTTATTAGGTACTCCTGGCTAAAACTTGTATGAACTTGCAAACAAACAAACAAACCCTTCATTTATGGAGGTTATTATAGCTGGAATAAGCGACTGATGATTTAATTGGTCAGTTGACAGCAAATAATTCCCAGCTATTTTTTTAAATCAATGATAAATTCTTTCATTTAATTTTCAAGAAAAAAATTAACATTTAAGTGTTCAGGGGTGATAAGACATGAGTATTTGTTCTTTATAGGCTATCAGGTAATTAACTGAATATTTTGGGTTATGAACTGCTGGTCATATAAACATACTTGAATATGTACACTTTTTTTGGTAATTTGTGATGGGTGTTGTCTGAAATTTTCTATTTAAGGTGTGTTGATTCATGGACAAAAGAATCACCAGTGATGTAACAATGATGCAAGCTATAATAATAATAATAATAATAACAATAATAATAATTTAATAATGTAGCTTATTACAATCATGTTCTCCTCATCATCATTATTTTGGAGGCTGTAAATTGTTGGGCAGATTAACTTTGTTGTTTTACTGTCATGAGCCAGCCCTCATTTCTTTACCTTTTGCTTTCTTGTATTTTTTTAAAGTCATTTTTAAAGTGGTCTTGAGCAATAGTTCTCCAGGCTTTCTGAAGGTCTTTCAAAGCTTTTCGTTGGACATTGGCTGCTTTTTCACTCATTTTCAGTGTTTGTTTCATTCAAGCATAAAAAGGCACCTAACTCAAGGGATGAACCAGTGTTGTGTCTACACATAACAGACAACTTAGCAAAGAACCAGTTTTAAGTTTGTACCTTTACTAGCAGCCTGTTGCAAAAACACATCATTTGTTCCCATTTCTTTAGTTGAATCTATGAAATATGCCAAAGATAACACAGTTTGACAGGCATAAAATAGTATTTTTAGATCAACAAGGTGATTCGCAAGGAGCTATTAGCCAAAAACTTGGCATATCTCGGCATGGTGTGCAATGTGTCCTTAAAAAATTTGAGAAAACCAGACAAGTAAAGGACAAAAGAAGAAGTGGCAGGCCTAAAAAAAAACTGCAGCAGATGAACAGTATCTGAAAGTCCTTAAGAAACAGCAAAAAATCCAGCAAGGACCTGACACAGGACCTGAGAGAGATACAACAGCAAGTGTCTACAGCCAGAACACAATGGAGGCTCTGTCATGGTTTGGGGCTGCATTTCAGCCAGTGGTGTTGGGGATCTTGTCAAAACTGATGGAATTATGAATGCAGAAAAGTACCAGCAGATTTTGATCCACTATGCAGTACCATATAGAAAGCATCCGATTAGCAAACACAATGCAGTAGAAGCATACCTGAATAGAAACACACATAGCAACACTATCAGTCATGGATTGGCCTCCCCAGAGCAATATTATTAAACATTACTGAAGCAGTGTGGGATCATCCTGACAGAGAACAGAACAAAAGGCAGTCAACAATCCAAAGAAGAGCTTTGAATGTCCTCCAAGAAGCCCGGAGAACTATTCCTGAAGACTGCTTAAAGAAATTACAAGAAAGCTGCCTCAGAGAGTTCAGGCTGTGTTGAAGAATAAAGGTGGTCATACCAAATATTGACTTTCAAGCTGGTTAGAATTGTACAAACTCTGTTTTTGCCTGATATATTGTATTTCCATTTATGTTTGCACATTTCCATAAATTGCAGCTATTTTCCATTTTCCAAGCAAAATATAAAGAAATGAGGGGTGACTCAACACTTTTGCACAGTACCGTATATGAGACTAGCTTAAGACAAATATTTGGGTTACTTTCACTGATATAAATGAAAAAGATAACTTCAAGTAAGACATAACCAATTTGTCACTCCAAAGTACAGCCACAAAGATGAATTCAGACCTCTCACTGTCTAATGAATTGATTGATATTAGCTTATCAAAGATATATCAATATTGGCATACAAGCAGAAAAAAAATGGGAGAACACAAATGCATGAGATCTAGTTTTATTAATTAAGAAACTTTTTTTCTATTACTGAGAGAATTCTCCTAAATGATTTATTGCAGGTTGCATTAGAGTAGTCTTACATTAGATTCTGATTGTGCACCTAATAGAATGGCAGCTGAGTGTACACATAATTGATAGGCGTTAATGGGTGAGGTGCTCACTGCTGGGCCATGATGAGGGGGATGCTGGGGCTGTCAGACTGCAGTGGTGAGGCCCTCTCTCCAGTTCGGCTGTTGAACATGGGCAGCGTGGACAGAGGTGGAGGGACGCCTCGGTTTCCAGCCATGCTCCTCAGCTCGTCAGTGTTCTCGTGAACGGTGTAGTGGTGGTACAGCTGAATTCTGCAGAACACAGTACATCACATACATTTTTTTTCTGCAGGCTTGCGAATACCTTTATTAAGACTCAAATTCAAATTATCTGAAAATATTAACTGCGTGTTTTAACTATAATGATGACAGAAAACCCACAAGCGGAGTCACTTCTTTAAATGACAAGTATTATATTGAGTATTTCCATTTCATACACACATGCTGCACTGTATTTCAGATTAATTCAGTGAAATACCATATTTATATTGATATTTTATTTGAAAGCTAGTTAAAAGTTATCGATTAAAATGTGTTTTACTTTGAAAGAAAAGACATTCAGGTTTCAAAATCTGTTATAAATTGTGTACTTACTGGTTTGTTCTTGCATTCCTTTTGTCACTATAAAGAAGAGTAATACATCAGTTTAATGTCATGTTATTTGGATTAGTTGAAGTCTAAACATGTTTAAGTCAATAGCAACATAACAGAAAATTCTTCCCATCCCTAGTGGAATTATTACATTTGGTTCACTATATAAAATCCCAGTAGTGGTAAGAGGGAAAAATATAATTTGGCAACTGGCCCCTTTACATATTTATTCATAGATTAGACTAAAATTAGATACATACACTCCTTCTCGTCTGCCAAACATGACGTAGGCCAGCAGCAGACACAGGATGATGGCGAGGACCAGGGGCACAATCACTGTCACAATGTAGTCTGGGAAATAGTCTCTGCTCGGGGGAGACTCCAGAGGGTTGAAGTCACCTCCAGCCTCCAAAATCCCTGAGCCCATTGTGGGAGCAGGTGGCTCTGGCTCCAACTTTGTCAGGTCAAACTGCAGGGAGGAAGAGCGTTAAAATGAGGCACAGAGCAGCACATGAGAGAATTGCTATTTTGCTTTCAGTGGATTTAAAGAAATAGCTTCACACTCTTTGTTTTTGCGCAGTAGTTAAAGCAACAACAACAACAACAAAAAAGTAGGTATACAGAACAGAAAATGACACAGAAGTGATTAATAGACTGAAGATTTAGTGTTTTTTTTCCCGCCTTCTTAGACATGTGTCTCTTCTGGCCTCACCAGCTCCGTCTTGCACCAGGTGATGCAGTTGCTGGGATTGCTGCAGAAGTTGCATCCTCCAGGGACCTTGACTTTGGCCCCTGTTTTGCACTGCCTTTGATGCTCCGGTGTCAGCACCCTCAGTAGACAGTTTGAGAAATACTCCTCCGACCCCACCTTCACATACACACTGACACAAACCAGATTTGACTAAAAATGCAGTTATTTCAAAGCTCGACATGTTACAGCAGCAAAATGGTTCTAATAAAATACAACAAACATAAGCAGTAGTATGCAGCATAATTAAAACGGTATGTATAAGGCTGCACAGAGCTCAGTTTACCCTTCAAAGTGTCCTGCAAGAGGGAGGGGGACTCTGCCACCACGGTCGAGGGCGTTGGTGATATTGACAATTTCCAAGGCCTCCGTGTCCCACAGCTTCTGTAAATCCTGCTTTATGTCATCCTGAACAAGAGAGGGCAGCACCTTTTCAATCTCTCTCAGCTTGATGAAGACCTCAGCTTGATAGGGCAGCATCCTCTCTGTAAGTGACATTTGACATTTGACACATGTTCATTCATTATAACCATTATTTTACTGCACATTTCTGACAGTTTAATCACACATACCTGCAACAACTTTGATTATGAGTAGTTGTCTGGCTGTTTCATAGCTCCGCTTGTTGATGGCATAGATCTGTCCGAATAAAATGCAAATTTATAATGATTATAACTGTTTATATACATTCAAGGAGAGCCTGCACTTCTGCTAAACTTTTCGGTCTACTTTTACATTTGCTATTGATTTCCTACATTTCCCAGAATGCCTTTAGCTGCTGTCTATTCATTAGCTTATTGCATACAAAACGTTTTTGGTTACAGTAACATAAAGAATCAGTTACCAAGGTTTTTCAGAACAATTGATATAGATACATACATTAACAATTTTAGACACATATAGACTTGCAGTGAAAAGGCACAATAATTAAGTAAATGAATGGAAATAATGTATTAATGAAGAGTAGTTTAATGTCTTAAGTTTCCTGCTGTATTTGTGTGTTTTAATAGTACATTTATACTATGTTTTGTGTGACTGTGACTAAAGATTTGTACCTTTTATAGCTGCTTAATACTTCCTGTCTGTAAAAAAAGAAAGATGCTGAACAAAAAGAAAAATGAATGCATAGAAAAATGGTCTGTAGTTTGTTATAACAGGAAATGTATTGAATCAGAGGTACAGCTGTGGTCTGTATTTACACCCAAAATGTAGCATGTTTTCTAGTTAAAATAAATTCTGTTTGATTGAGACTAAAGTGACACTTCAGACATTTGAATCTCTTCTTCTTCAAAGACAGCTTACTTCCTGAATTTTTAATGTTGGTTCAAAATAGCAGCTCTAGAGAGAAGCCCAAAGCTTTTGTCTCTGGGGATTTGACAACAAATCCTGACAGATGTCTCTGATAGCCACATATTTTTCATATTTGTCTCCACTGTAGCTGCACTGGAATGTTATCTTTGTTTGGCCTATTATCACGACAGAAGAATGTGAACAAGTAAGACCAGAGATGAAATGTGCAGCATGCTATAATATTGTGCTACTGTTAGTGTAAATGATGACTTCACACCTCAATTATATTTTTTCCTGGAGATGTTGGTGTGCCATACAAGAAGCCGTTATCATAGGGGTGTCTTTGGGTGAAGCGCAGCCACTCTGGGAGGTCTGGGAATTTCTTCTTGTTGCACTTAAAAATCATGGGGTCATCGTATAAGCGGCCGGCTTTATAAAACACAAAAAGAGTAGAGAAAAAGAGACTAAGGCAATCTGGATCTCTTAAGCTTTTGAGTGAATTTAGATGCTTCAGGCTCACCATAGAGTTTGGCCAAAGGTTCAAAGTCATTCTGGAAAGTCTCTCTCATCAGCTCATGTGTAAAAAACTTCCCCACAGGAATGGTAAATTCGGTCTCGGCATTGGCCCCAAACAAACTGGCAGCACACACTGTGTGGAAATGTAAAACACACACACATGAAACTGTTTATATGAAAGGCCAGAAAAGGCAAACAAAACCTTAAATCTGACATTAAAATATGACAACAAACAATCCCTGATGCTGTAATCCTACGCACAGTCCTTGAAAGCTGATATCAAGGCCAAGTGTCTGGACTCAGTAACACAGACCTGATACTTAATCAGGAGGAAGGCCAAACAATGTTGTTTTTTTTATGAAGCTAAATAGTTTTAGGAATGAACTTGCCTGTTAAAAAGAACACCCAGCTCCCACAGCCTGCCATCTTGTTTTGGCCTGTGATTGACAGAGCCAAGTGGAGAGGGGCTTGGTCACTGCAAAGGACATGTCAAAGCTATTTTTGCTTCACTCACCTAATAACATCCGGAATGGTGTCTGTGAGTCTGTGAATGGGTGTCAGTCGAGAGCTATTTATATTCTTTTTGTTGATATAAGGCCATATAATTGAGGTATTTTTGGCTAAGTACATTTGCTAGGGTACTTATGTTCCCATTAAGATTTATAGTTGCATTATACTTATTATCTGTGTCTGCATTTCGTGTTCATATTGTACTGTCGACTCAACTAAAATTAGTATAGAGTAATTTATGTGTGGTGCATGAAAAGAATTATAATAGTGTAATAGGCTAGCAAAGCTAAGAGTGGCCATTCTACCTAATGAGTACTTATACTTTTAATCCTTTAGGTATATTTCTGAAAAATTATTTTGTGCTTCTACTTAGATAAGTTGTGTTCCTTCAAGCATTGATCTATCACACACACAAAAAAGAATGTGATTAGATTTTCAATTCATGTGAGGCAGAAAGTGGATGATAAAAATCATGTTTGTTGTCATTCTTTCCCTCCTCCTAAAAGAAAATTCAACTATTCTTTTCTTTTTGAGAAAATATGTGTAAATAAACTGAATTTAATACCAATATGTTTCATGCATGTTCGGGGTTTGAGCCTCTTGGTCACCTGGCACCTTTCTGTGTGACGTTTGCATGCTGTCCCTTTGTCTACATGGGTTTCCTCCCTTTCTAAACTTGCCGTAGGTGTGTATGTGAGTGTGAAATCTTGTCTGTCTCTCTGTGTTTGCCCTGTCATGGACTAGCAAACTATCCAGAGTGTCAACTGGGATTGGCTCTAGACCCCGCAAATATATAGAAAATGGATGGATGGATGGTTGCTGCATCCAATAAGGAGAAAGGACGGTGGCATATAAAAATAGTGTAAAACCTTCTAAAATGATTAAAGCTATCGACAGAATGTGAAGGACCAACTGCTTTGACTTTATGCTCAAAATATCTGTGTACTGTCTTGAAGAGATACCAGCTGAAGTTGAACTAGGACAAGGATGTACTTTCATGTAATACCATTTTTTTTACCACAAGATGGTGTAATGAGTCACTATAACCTTAACCTGGTAAAGCCTTTTTTCTGCGTTCTGCATTTGTATCCATTTGCGTAGGTATTTACCTGCACAGACCCTATGCAGAGGGGTATGGAACCAAAGCAAACGTGCTTCTGTGCAGTCATCCAGAAAACCAACAGCACATAGCTCAACGTGGATGATGCTGTGCACAGGATGCATGCTGATTTTTTTGAAAAGTGAGCCGGAACACGCCCAGGCGTGTTATAATTGCACAAGCAACAACAGCATAAGCAAGAGTAACCCACAGACCGGTTGTTTGCGACACTGCACCCTGGTGACAGTAAACAGCTACAAAATGTAGACAACAGTCAGCAAAACTGTCCGTTGACTATTGCAAAAGCATGAAAAAAGACATGAGTCATTAAGAGCATATTTGTATTTACAGTGGTGGCCTGGTAAAAGGCAAAGCTTCTTGAGGAAATGGGGGTAGGGCTAAAAAGAAGTATCAAAAGTTAAACGTACAGTAGCCAAAAACATTTGAACACACCCAGTGGTCAAACCCTGCCAGGTGGTTAAAGTTTTAGTTTATTTCTGCAGAGAGTAATTACAAAAATACCTTTAATGTTGAATTTTAACTCCTTTTTCATGCAGTTTTACCCTAGTTACGTCATTTTTATATTGACCTGTATGTCTTTTACATTTTGTCTTAATAAAATACATAAACACCATATAAAGCAGTAATTATAAAGTGTGTTCAGGCACAAGATATTACAATTTTCAAGTTACTAATCATAACCATACAAACTGGACTTGAGGAAATAGTTTGTTTAGTGTATTTTGTCTGGACATTGTACCTAGTAGCATTAAAGGTATATTTTAATTTTATATACTGAGTTTATTCACTTTACTCTTCTTTAGCTGGTCATTACTTTGCTAAACCCACAGTTACCCACCAGTCACACACTTAGATGAGAACATTAGCTAGATGGCACTGCTGCCTTGCTGAAAACTGATGTACATCCTGTTTAAGAGCACCTCAGCCTTTTCTGAGACTAATTTTCTCCGTGACAGTTAGCCCGAGTAAACATGTGAAATACTTTGTTCTTCTTTTCTATGTATGAGACAGCGGCATGAATGGGTTAGCCTTGCAGATAAAACCACCCCCTTAAAACTTTCGAAACCGAGACGACGTGGGCAAGTTCAAAGCCTTAAAAAAGGAAATGCTTTGTCTACGTTCAGTGATAACGTTTAAAGTATCCATCAGCACAGATGCAGAATGCAGGAAGCAACAATGTGTCCTGCAAATAACGGATGTGTTACTGGCCGAGGAGGTTTGACGTGAGTGAGGTTTCACTGGGTCCTAATGCTGGTGGGGCTAAAGGACAGCGACTCCAGTTTGATTTTAAAAGGGTACATAGACGGTAAGTAAGCAGTCATCCATCTTATATACTTTTAAGATACATTTATTTTGTGCAAAATCTTTCTTTGGACTGTTTTATTGTGCTCGTATTAGGAATTTCCTTTCGGGGAGGGGGAGGGTTTTAGAAACAAATGAAGACAAAAAAAATATATCGAAAAAGAAATTCCGGGGTTCCCATTTTTTGTCTGATGTACCACTACAGCCCTACTAGGTAAAAATCATAATACGTGTTTTTTTTTTTATTGTAATTATCTTTTATTTTTGTTTTCTACCTTGTCCTCAGAGTAGCAATAAGTATTGCTTCTTCTTGGGAATGATTTATTGTAGTGTACTCACTACAGTATAGTAGCTATAATTAATGAACTAACTAGAGAGAAAGAGAAGCCTCTTAATACACAAAATTAAGAGCAGACGGACACTATGACCCATGTGGTCCCTCCTCCATGCAGCAGCAGCAGTCTGCCGCTACTAGAGGACCAGAAATCTGCAGCTCACAGAATGAAGAGATCAAAATGATGCTGCCTCTAAAAAGGGATTAAACGTAAGCAATCTGTCGTCAGATGCGGTAAATCCGCGGCTCATTACTCTTCTGTGTTTCTGTGCAAATATTTTTAATGACTAATGCAATTCTTTGAGAAGGTTAGGCTTGCATTGTTGTAACTGCAAACGAGCTATTGACAGATGCATCGCGCTCACTTTCTCCGCTGCACTAGACGAGAATTGCAGCGGATGCAGGCAGGCCTTTAATGCGATCTGTTGTTTTTGTTTCTCTCCATCTGCCGGTCTGGTCTGGGCGCCACCTCGGTGGGATCGGCTGCTGGTGGATAATACAGATTTGCCACCGGGAGTTGAGAAAGGAGACATGCCGTCGCTGAGCATCCGTTGCGACGCTTGACTGACAATGATGAAGACCGAATCCACATCCAAGAGCACCGGCTCTGGCTCCACGCTCAGGAGCCCGTCCCCGCACAGGAATGCGTACGAGGCGGGGATGCAGGCCCTGAAGCCCGTCAAAGACAGTGCTGCAAATGGGGATATGCAGGAGGGCCCCCGAGGGCGCAGGTACGGCTCTAACGTGCACCGTATCAAAAACATGTTCCAGCAGATGCAGACCACATCTCCAGCCGATGGCGAGGGAGAGGACAACGCTAGGACCAGCGAAAAAACGGTGCGCCTCTCCCTGCCCAGAGCCGGTAGCCTGAACGAGAACGTGGACCACAGCGCGCTGCTGAAGCTTGGATCCACCGTGTCCGAGCGCGTCAGCAAGTTCGACACTAAACCGGAGAATGGGCACCAGCGAGCCTCGTCGCCCAGCTACTCCAAGTTGCAGGAGACCCGCCGCATCTTTGAGGAGAAGCAGCAGCAGGAGAAGCTGCAGCAGGAGAAACTGTCCACCACCAGGGTCTTACTGAAGACAGACAAGGCCTCGGGCTTCCAGGATGGCAGGTTGGACATGGTGGCTCGTTTTAATGGCAGCACAGAGTCCCTGGACAGCCTGGACACTAGTGAAGCAGTGTCCCCTACAGTCAGCCAGCTCAGTGCTGTGTTTGAACGGGCAGCCGAGCTCCGGAACAACCTCCACCGCCTCTCCTCTACACCACCACTCCCTTCCAGGGGGGTCAGCACCAAGGTAGGCGTGTTGAACTCCAAGATAATCACAAAGAGAGTCAGTGCCTTTGCATCAGGCAACCAGGGGGATGAGATAAGCAATCAGAAGGGACAAGAGACACTTCCAAGGGGCCCCAGAGGAAGGGTGACTCCCCCATCTGAAAGCATTAATGGGGGCCAGAGTGTTGGCCAAGGTACCCCAACTACTGAACATTCCAGTAATGTAGGAGAGCTAAATGAACAGAGAGAAAAGACTGTTTCAGATGCAGGTGTTGAGGCCAAAGTTGATGTTAAATCCGAGAAACACTCTGGGACCAATGAGCCCAGCGGCACAACACTGCAAGATGACATCCATATCTCTGTGCAGAATGGAGAAACTGGTACAGAGAAGCAAAGCTCTCCAAAGAGTGGTGAGACGGACAGGCAGGATGGGGACAAGAATACAAAGGAGGAAGACAGGACTCTCAGAGATGACCAGTCAGGCCGGGACTCTGTGGATATCAGTACCTACAGTGCAGTGGGAGAGGACTTTGGAGGAAGCCAGAAGGATGAGGAGGAAGATGAGGGCGATGACCGCTATGAGCCAGAGTCCAGCTGTGTGGAGATTTCTGGGCTGCCTGTGGAAGAGGATCCACCCCCTTCAAGAAAGATTTGCTTCAGCACAGAGCCCATCAAGGTGAGGAAATATGAAGTGTAAAAACACACAGAGTTAATATAAAGAACTGTATACTGTACTGTGTCTAGAACATGAAGCCGTCATTCAGAATATACCCCCTTAACCTTGTTTAATCTGGCTTATGTGCTGATTTCTGAATTGTAATTATGCCTGTGTTCTGGTGTGGGATTTTCTTTTCATCCTGTGTCTTTAGAGGCTTGTTGAACTTGACCTTAAAGCTTATCTGCTGTGTTACAGTCATAGCCAGTGCCACTGTCAGCTTTTTTAATGAACTCACTCAGCTTCTGCCAGTGTCAGACCAGTGCTGACATTTTGATTTTAGCCTGTTTCAACACAGGGCTTTGCACACTACTAACACCCTCCCTCCACAGTAGCCAGTTGCTAATGGATGGCCCCGCATTCCTACTGTGCAGCTGACATGGGCCCCAAAAGAGCCTTGATGTAGATACTATATCTGAAATGCAGTGGGAGCTGCTTCTGTAAATAATTGCTTGGGGTGGAAGAACAAAACAGGCCTGGATAATTATTCCCGTTTTTTTTTTTTAGAGAAGTGGATACTCTACTGTAGAAAATGAAAGGTCATTGGACCCTGTATGGAGAGCTGTGTGAGGACTGGAGTGTTTGTGTGTGTCTGATAAAGACAGAGGAAGTGAGAAAAAAAAGCACTGTGATCTCTTCTTGGACCAGTGCAATGAGAGAATAGGACAGACGAGGAGGAGGAGGAGGACGAGTTGATTTGAAGTGTCTCTCTGTGTCTGGGGGTGGTGTAATGATCCGGAGAGGAGCATCAGATTCTCTCCAGCTCAGTCTTGCTGCTTTGCTCTGCCTTGAGGTCTGAGGCATACAGCGACTCTGCCAGCTAAAGTGGGCCCTGACACTGTATGTCACACACATTCCTTCTCACAGAAAGGCTATCCTGTACCATTTCATGGCTCGTCAAGTCCAAGTTCTCTCTTGCTCTCTTCTCATGGCTGCACATTGTCCAGTAGCACCCAGTTTCTGTAGCTTGATATTTTAATATTATAGTTTAAAAATAGGCAGCATGGTGGCACGGTGGTTAGCACTGTTGCCTCACAGCAAGATGGTCCTGAGTTTGAATCCACCATCTGGCCAGGGCCTTTCTGTGTGGAGTTTGCATGTTCTCCCCGTGTTTGCGTGGGTTCTCTCCGGGTACTCTGGCTTCCTCCCACAGTCCAAAGACATGCAGTTAGTGGGATTAGGTTAATTGGTAATTCTAAATTGGCCGTAGGTGTGAATGTGAGCGTGAATGGTTGTCTGTCTCCCTGCGATAGACTGGCGACCTGTCCAGGGTGTACCCTGCCTCTCGCCCTATGGTAGCTGGGATAGGCTCCAGCCACCACCCC
>VUQI01062806.1:9135-25478 GCA_015106735.1 Paratilapia polleni | reverse complement strand
CCCCCCCCCTCCCAAAAAAAAAAAAAAAAAAAAAAAAAATGGGACATAAGATATTATTTAACCACTGCAGCTGACGCACAGTCCCACACAAAGCTGAGCTAACAGAGCAAAGACATCAGTAAATAGCTTCACAGTTAAGCACAAAGTGCTACCTTTAAAATCCTCACTTGGCCCTCTTGGTTCTTGGTTTCCCTGTAGGATTATGAAATTGATATGAGTACCATCATGAACAACAGTGACCAAAAAAGTCAAAAAAGCCACACTGTTATATCCAGCGTATTATCAGCATGATCAAATGATCAAATGTGCTTCGGTGGAAAACTAGCCAGGATGACTTGAATTTTGCTTTGTAAATCGTGCCTCAGATTGTTTCTGTTTTAGTTCACAGTTACAGAAGAGGCTCAGAAACTGTTTCTGACTTCATTAGAATAACAAAGAGGAAGTTCCTCCATTCATGAACAGTGTGATGGTGGGTGGTTGTATAATGAAATGTACAGGTGCTTGCTTGAGTTGTACCCCATCTAGTGTCTATTTGGTGTCACAGCACAGAAGGATGACACCACCACTATTATACTTTGCCTTCTTGTTTTCTTTGACATTCATCCAAAAATTGACCAATAAATATAAAGAAATATATTTTTCTCTCCAGGAATTGCATAACTTCAAAACCTTTACATCCTGGAAACCAGTACCCCATGAGCAAAAACAAAATTTTAGCACTGAAAACATAGAAAGATTCAAATTTAGCTTTCTCTATGTAAATGATATCCATGTGTTGTTGTCCTACATGTTACTTTAAAGAGTTTGTTAACCTGAAAAGGAGAAGAAAAACAAATTTTATATTTTCTCACACAACTTCGTAATCTCCAGCTATGCAGATGCTGAAATTTTGAGTTATAAGCTTTTTGTACCTACTTCTTTATATCCGATTTTTGCCTGTGAACGGGTTCCTAACCTTGACTATATCCCTGCAGGGTGGGGAATATGGCACAGATGAGGAAGAGGATGATGATGAGGAAGCTAGTCCGCCATATCCCAGTGCCATCGAGGTGTTTGACTTGGCAGAGAACGAGGACATGTCGCCTCTGGAGACAGACCCTGAGAAACTGGCCCATAAATACAAAGAGGTGAGACATTAATGCCTTAATTACAACATTTCTTCTTTAATCACAGCTTTTTTTTCACTGTGCACCTCATGTTTACAGATGTATTTAAAATAGTGTTTCTCTTTCTTATAGCTCCAAATAAAGCATGCTGTGACCCAGGCTGAGATCCAGCAGCTGAAAAGAAAGGTAATTAAAAGATAATATTATTTTATATAGTAGTTGATATTAAGAAGAAGCAAAGGTGCATTTCTTAGCTTAAGAATCAAAGAAGTGGTTCTGTTTCATGCGATTGAAAAGGATGCTTCACCCATTCTTCCAGCTGCACCACGCAGAGCAGGAGAAGCAGCGCTGGCGTATGGACAAGGCCCAGCTGGAGCAAACCCTGCAGGAGAACAAGGAGCGAATGGAGAAGCTGGAGGGCTACTGGATGGAGGCTCAGAGCCTGTGCCAGGCGGTGGATGAGCACCTGAAGGAGACACAGGCCCAGTATCAGGCCCTGGAGCGCAAGTACAGCAAAGCCAAACGCCTAATCAAGGAGTATCAACAAAAGTAAGACAGTTTAACTGCACATAGAAAAGCTAAAAGAGTTGTGAGATCAAAGTACCAATGCTGTTATCCCCTTCCTCTTACAGGGAGATTGAGTACCTGAAGAAGGAGACCCAGCGCTGTGCACAAGTTGGGGCTGAGGCCACTCTTCTGAAAGAGGAGTCAGGGCAACTCCAAGAACAGGTACGTGAGGTGCCTTAAGGCCGATTTGCATGTATGTGCAGATTTAATCTTCAGGTCAGGTGACACACCTACCAATTAATATAATACACACACAACAAATGTGTGCTGTGAGATTTTCTGAGGACTTTGTAAAGTTTTAAAAATAAAGATAATGTCAGAGAAGAGAATTTGGAGCTTTTAGTTTGAGCTTTGGATTCCAAAACATTGTTTTATACAAGAGTACAGTGGCCTAAGAGTACAATAAAAAAAATCCTAAGTTTAAGTTTTAAATAGTTCATCTTGTCTACTGTTGGCAATAACGGCTTCCTTCGTATCTGATCTGCAGACTGGGAGGATGTCTGATACATAACATTTCTTACTTGTATGGCCTGTTACTGTGTAATTGCAGAAATTTACCTAATAATAGCCTAATACTACCCCAAGAGATATCAGAATTAATGTACTATTATCTTATGTTCATTATGTTATAATGAAAATGCCACTTAATTTACTTTAGAGTTGTGGTTGATTTCCTGAACTAATTTTATGCATTTAAAAGCAGTTAAAAACACTTTTAATCAAATTATAGTTCTGAGACAATGAATCAAAGTTCTACATTAATATAAATGTAACGATTTGCTTTAAACATGCCATAGTTTCTTCCTGGAGATGCAGATAACATGTCCAGAGAAAACTCTTGCAGTGTTACAGTACTTCCGCTGTTTTGTCTTTTTCAAAGGTTTGCAAAGATGTTTGGTAGGGTCAGTGTCTGGTTAGTATGAAGGACGAGCTGTTAAAGTTGACACTCTTCTATTGACTAACAGGCATTGGATAACTTTGTTGCAAATTTAGAGGTTAGGGCAAGTTTCTTTGCACTAGAAGATGCAGCACCCCATGCAGAACTTCTGTTTGGTTTAGTTTATCCTCCCACATGAATCTCTTTGTCTAAGCTGCCTGCCTCCAGCAATTTAAGACTTGCACTAGATTCATTCATAAACAAGAGTTTCTTCCAATTTCCCATAATGACATTTTGATAATGTTTGGCTGTAAAAGAAGCTTCTTTGAAACCGTTTTTCTGCTATTAAGGAAGGAAGGTGGAAGGTGGTTATTTTAGGTTTATCTACTTCTGCTTTGGATTAAAACCTTTGAAAAAAAAACTTGGAAAGAAACTTTTGTTAAAATTTATCTGCACTTTTTTTCCCTACTTGTTAGAACAGATCGTCCCCAAACAATTAAAAAAAACCCAACATGATTCACATTGCAGCAGTTCTTCATTGATTTCAAGTGCATTTTCCTTTCTTCTTTTCTAGGTGGCTGACCTGGAGTGCAGGGTGGAGGAGCTGAAATCTGAACCATTATAAAAGCCTTTTTTATAATAAATATAGAACTTCACCAGATGAAGGAGTGTTTTAAGTACTTGCAATGAACTCCAGGGTATCTCTTGTGTCCAACTTGAGCTTGGTTTGTGGTCGCATACTGTATGTGTCCTCAGGCTTTATATTTCAGCCACTTAACCCTTTTAACCATGTTTTTCTGTTCACATTTTTGGGAACGTGAAGCGCAGTTTCATCATCAGAAAAAGGACTCTGTTGAGCTCTAGATGTACCGTTCCTTTTTCATTTTCAGAGTTCAGTATTTTCTCCCTTAATTTGTGATTCTTGTGACAGACCAGGCTGTTGCTTTTTAATTGCCAAAAAACAAAATCCTTTCTTTGATTTGCCTAGTTTTGTGACATTTTTTTTTCTGAGTTTGTACAGATGTGATACTGTGTGGTTTAACAATCAGTTTTGGTTTGTAAAAAATTTTAGTGTGTATAACATTTAACATAATATAAACTAATGAGATTTGAGGGTTGTTGTATATTTTGCGTGATGATGTGTAAATTGGATGGAGACTGCACTGAAGACGACAACATGGTGCTTCACTGGATTGGAGGAACAAACGGGAACAAGTCTGACGTGTCTTCAAAATTGTACAGTAGCCCAACCTTCATAGGGGTCTTGTCACATAACCTTTAGAACCACCTGCTGCCTACCTTTCAGACATGTTTGTTTTTTACACATTAGGACTCGTTAATGAGCGACCAATCCTCTGGTTTCAACCCCTCACTTCTTTAAAAAAAAAAAAGGACCACGGAAATAAGCCTCCACAACTGCTGTGCCACAAACAATGGATCTCTTTTTTCCCCCCCTCTTCAAATGGATGTTGTCATGGACTTGTAGAACTGGAATTAGTTAGGACTACTGATGTAAGAAACATTACTGGACTGGGATGTTAAAGAAACCGTTACCAGCAGCAAAGTTTTAGATTTAAGATGCTCGTCTCTAACCAGCAGCTGCACTTGACACCGCTGTGTGTAGCACATGGAAAACACTGCCAGGTTTCTACCTGTTTCAGTTTACGCACAGTTTAAATGAAACTGAGTCTTACTTGTGTCAACTGTCATACCGGTATGTTTGTATAGTTCAGGTCTGACTGAAATATTTTAATTTTACTTAATATTTATAATATAGTCAAGGTGGAAATATGAGCTAACAAGGACAAATACTGACAAAAGCAATGCAAAAATTAATGTCCAATAAACAAAGTTATACTGTGTCATGTAAAAAAAGTAGTAGATCTGACTACAAAAACAAAATTTAAGATTAATTAATTGAAAAAAAAAAAACAGGCATGGTTATGAGTATTTTCATAATATTAAGGCTTGTACAGTGCACATGCTTTGCATTGTATGTTTTGTGGAATAAATGGTCAACAGTGAAGTTGGTTGTTTTTTTATTTTTATTTTTAGTACAAGCTGTTACTTAGAGACAAGAAGCATTTGTTTGTGTTATGGTTTTCCTTTTTTAAATCAACTAAATGCTTTACAAGAAAAAATTAAATAATGTTATATACAGGACATTCAATAAGTCATCAAGTACTTGAGCATATAGTGCAAATCAGTTTACATTTAAGCTCCTTTACAGTATTTATTTTTAATTTAAAGTCTTAAAAATGTCATTAGACTACATGTGCATCTTCTGATGGTGTCTCCTGAGATGATAGTTTCGGGAAAAGCTCTTTCCGCATTGAGTGCATTTGAACATTCTCTGTCCCAAGTGAAGCATCTGGTGAGCTTTGAGACTCTGCGGGCGGCTGAAGCTTTTGCTGCATTCGGGGCAGCTGTACGGTCTCACCCCTGTGTGCTTCCTCTCGTGTCTCTTTAGGTCTCCCGACTGCCGAAAGCTCTCCCCGCAGTGGGTGCACAGGTAGGGCTTCTCCCCGGTGTGAGTCCTGAGATGCACGTTGAGCTGACCGATGTATGAGAAGCTTTTGCTGCAGTGAGGGCAGCTGTATGGCTTCTCGCCTGTGTGAATGCGCTGGTGCTGCTTGAGACCGTAGTGATTTGTGAAGCCCTTTCCGCAGTCGTTGCACAAGTACAGAACCTTCACCTGCCTGAAGCATGTGTGAGATTTGAAAGCTTTGGCAGTTACACAGTTTTTCCCACAATGAGGACAAGTGTATTCTTTTTCCCCCTCCTGTTCCTCCAGCTGATCCATTAGGCTGTCTGACTCGCAGTGTGACAGATATTCGACAGGGTGGTGCCTTTTAATGTGTTTAATAAGGTAGTTCTTCATGGTGAAGGAGAACTGACAGAACGAGCATGGGAAGAGCTCAGACGTGCAGTGATACTTCATACAAGTGTTACTTTTCTGATGCTGTTTAAGGTTACCAGATGTAGTGAAGACTTTACCACAGCGATCACAGCTGTAAGTTTTGGCCTCTACATGCACCATCTGCTCATGTCTTTTTAGGAAACCAGACTTATTAAAGGTTGCCCCACACTGGCCACATTTGTGCTGCCTCAAAATGCACTTATGTGCTTTGAGGTCATCTGGGTTTCCATATGTTTGCTTACAGCGATTGCAGCTGAACCATTTGTATTTTTTTAACTTCGCATTTCGGACAGAAGCCGTCTCTGGTTCAGTGGAGCTCTTCTCAGGCTGAGCAGGACTGGCAGCTCTTCGTTTAGGTGCAATGAGCTTCGTTATGGCAGAAACTTTAGATCTGGCTCCAAATCTCTGAGGTCTCTGGGAGGGTGGATTCTGGACTGATTGAACGCTTTCACCGGCAGGCACTGGATCGTCTTCTTGATTTTCAACTGTGATCTCCTCTGAGTGATGCTCATTTATGTGCTGCTGAAGGGTGTCCACTGAAGAAAACGTCAGTGAACACTCGGCACAGCTAAAGGGCATTGTGGCAGAGTCCGCTGGATCCTCATTTATTTTCATTTTATTTTGTTTCTGATGACGCTGAAGGTGCCTGGTCAGGTCGTTGTACTGACCAAAGCATTTCTGACAAACAGTGCAGACGTACGGACGTAACCTCTCGTGGACAGTCACCCTGTGCTTTTTGAGGGATGCTTCCTTTGTGAAGCTCTTACCACAGTCTGAACAGTTGGACTGGGGTGTTTCTGCCTCACCTGCACAAGTATCCGCAGCTTCAGTTGCATCTATAGCTTCTTGTAGATTCTCACTTTCGTTAATTTCCTCAGATACAACTGCATCTGCAGTATTAAAAAGTTCTGACTCTGGTGTTGATCCCTCTTTGTCACTGACGACTTTGTTCTGATTAGGAGCTTCTATTACAGCCTGTTTCTTGTGAACTAGCTGGTGTCTGATTAAGCCAGATGCCTGGCTAAAGCTTCGCCTGCAGTGTGGGCAGCAATAGGGGCGTTTGTTTGAGTGAACACATAGTTTGTGCCTCCTGAGGTGAGGTATTTGCTTGAATGTCTTGCCGCAATCATCACATGTTTTAGACTCAATAGAGTCAACAGATAGTACCACCAATGATGCTGCAGCACTGGAAGCATGATTTTCATCATCAGCTGCTTTAGCAGCTTCGGGTTGTGTGTGAAAGTACTCTGTATGTCGCTGGAGGAAGGCTTCGGTGGTGAAGGACAGCTGACAGTGGGAGCACAGGAAGATCTGAGATGTACCAGATACAGTGCTCTCTGCATTTTAGAAGAAAAGGGCAAAAATGTCAACATAAACTGATCAAATTTTAAAATTAAATGGTCACGGAAATTTTACATATTCACTAGAAATTCACAACAATGACTTATACATTGAAAAAAATTTCTGTAAAAACTACACCAGCTATCAATTTCTTGGGGGCTGGTGAGAATAGTGAAGTAAGAGTACCTGTTGCACTCAACTTCAAATACCACATCTGGGTCCAAGGTTCACTGAAGTGGGTATGAAATTTGCTGCTGGGCCACACCATCAGCTCATCTCCAGCATTTATGGTGCGACAGCAGTGAAAGAGGATGCTACCTTTGTACTGGACTGCCAACAGATTTGCCTCATCCTTATTTCGAGCATGGTTGACGTACCTGTGTCAGGAAAAAAAAAAAAAAAGAACAGTCAGAAGCTTGAACATTAACATAATGAACCATCATTAGAAAAATAACCAAATCTACAGGCTGTTTTTTCTGTTATAGTAAACAATTTAAAATGAATTATGTGACTGAACAGCAAACAATAATAGAATTCAATACCTCATCCAGTTTGAGTATGATTCTTTGGCAGCATCAATGTACTCATACTGATCTTTTTCTTTGTAAATCTGCAGAAAATTAGAATATTATCACAAAATACATGCACACAACAACAAAAAAAAAACAAACAAAAAAAACAAAACACAAGGGGTTTAAAATTCAAGTTGAGATCTGATGGCATTTTACTGTTTGGGTTTAATATCCCAGCTCACCTCCCAGGAGAAGTCACTTGCCATTGCAATCTCCCTTGTTGTCACTTCCCCCTCATATGGTCCAAAATGCATTCCAGGAGACACTGTAGGTCCATAATTTAGGACCCCAATCCCTGCACTGGGAATACTAGATCTGCCTATCATCAGGCCAAAGGGCAGAGTTAGGAGGGCCCTCTGTGTGACCCCCATGCTCGTTGGAAAGTCGAGAATAAAAGATGGGCCATTAATGTTATCAGGATCATTCTGGTCCTGGAAGAGAGTCAGGCACTCCTCACAGTCTAAAAATGTAAAAAGGAGGAAAAATGTTGCAGTAAATATGCTACAGTTTTAAGAATCCAGCAATATATTAGACATATTAATACCACAGTGACAAATAATCAGTTAAATATAAACATTTCCTTTTTAAATCCATGGATGGATGTGTAAACCGTGCAGAAAGGGATGTGAAAGGAGCAGAGGTCATTTGGGCAGGGTAGCTCAATGTTTAAGATATGGGATGTGTGGGTAGGTAAGGAGTACGGTGACCAGGTGTCCCACTTTATGTGGGAACTGTCCCTCCATCCCACACATTGAGACAAAGATCTACATTTAGGCTCTACTTCAGAAATCCACAAATGTGTGGCTCAAAAAGAGATGTGCTGATCTATAGATGCATCCCTACTGAAACGTATAGAAGACATAACCAGACAGAGAAGCAGCTAAAGTAACACTTAACAGCATAGAAAACAAACATAAAGACTCTCGCACAAGACCAAAACAACAAACTTTAGCTTTCATGTATGCTTGTGTATTTACTTCGTTTTTGGTTATTTTTTAAGTTTAGATTTTTTTTTAAACTACCTTTCATAATTAGTAACGTGTCCCCTACATTTAGTTTACTGGAATCTGGTCATCCTAGTGAAGAAGTTAGTTATTGCAAGACTGCAGTAGTTTTAGCTAGGTGCACCTAATAACAGCCAACTCAGACAGTAAAAGAGTAAACACAGTGTTTGCTTACAAAAGCCATCGTCGCCCTCTGGGTTTTCTCCCTGCCCCACAGTGTCCAGTAACTTCTGGATTGGTGTGTCTGCTGGATCTAAAACTGGTATCCCTAGAGGAACAAAGACACTATGTTAAAGCCCGTGTTAAAACAATTAAAGTCAGTGTAATTTGTAATGTTATTATAGTGTACCTGTAGGGGTGTTGTTTTCACTGGGGAGGCACTCCTCAGTTATAACCACCTCCTCGGTTGTCTCAACCCACTCCACGCTCTTGTCCGACATGTGGAAAAACTGCGGATAGTTGGTGGAAACTGTCAGTCTTTATGACAGCTGATTAAACAAATCCCTGCACACCGTTCAAAAAAATACTGACACCGAGCTATAGCTAACATTAGCTAACATTAACTTAGCACGTTAAAGAATTGACCAGCAACCATTTTAGCTTTTAATATTTCACCTACATTAATTATATAGACATGAAAACACTGGTGGCAAAGGTACTGTCAAGTCAGTCTCTTATAACGAAGCTTTTACCAATGTGGCTATCACAGCACAAACAGCAATGTGGTAACTGATATTACAACGCAGAATAATGCAGGTGTAGTTAATAACATATAAAGGATAGATATTTTTGTACCTAGCTGATTTCCAGCGGCTATATTTCTGGGGTTGTTTACTGACTACCGTCCAAAACGCGAAGGAATTAGCTGTTGGCACATGAAGCTCTCACGAGAAACCACAAACCAAACTATCCGAGTCCTAAGAAACGCTTCCCCGGAAGTAAATAGAGGTTGCTTTCAGAATAAGGGTACACGCTTCCTTCTTTTCAAATAAAAGTGATGACGTTGCTTCAAATATGTGCTGTTCTTCTACTATCTCCCTTTTTAAACGTTTCTCCGACCGGCAATATCGAGGGTGAGCATTTATAACTACGTTTACCCATATTAATCTGCAACCTCAGTTTTTCTCCTCGGCAATAAGTAGCTTGCTGTTACGGCCTCAAACAACGGCGCCGCTGGTGTAGTGGTATCATGCAAGATTCCCATTCTTGCGACCCGGGTTCGATTCCCGGGCGGCGCACGGATACTTATTTTGCTCCCCCAGGGTGACAACAGATTTCACGATTAAGTACAAGCATATAAAAACTCAAAAACTTATGCAAGTATTGCACTACATCTTCCTACTCTTGTTGCCAACTTAGACTAGACCTTTTTGTACAATTCACTCCAGAAGTGTTTTGGTTCTTTAGAGATAAAACACTTAAAATTACATATTAACCTGTGTTGGCTTATTACAGTACCTAATATGTAGTGTGCACCAGGGAAGGCTGTGAAGGAGATTGCATGAGTGAATGCATCTAAGGCAATCAAAGTATGTGATTCCACCCGTGGGAAGGAGTAGTTATGTGGAGAGTCACTCAATGTCATGCCAACAGTTTGTATGCCAAATTTAAGAAAATATAATGACTGAAAATGATCTATCAACAGATAGTACTCCGAGACACGGTTCCTGTAATTACGGTTACGTGCAGGTGCTCCTGTGTGGCTTGTACTGCCACGCAGTTGCTTTGCTGTTCCAGACAGCCCACTTCTCCAAGCTTCTCCCAGCTCAGTGTGCCAGTGGTGCCTCCTGTTCACAGCTGTACTGAATCAGAGCAACAGTGGCACAAACCCCAGACAGCTGTACGTTTTAAAGCAGTGCATATGCATGACATGTTTCATACAGGATAGTTCAGTTAGATGCCTGTCATACAGTAATAACAACTAACTCTGAGCTATGTTTAATCTAGATAAGTCCTCTCAAGTATGACTATATTGTATTTTCACAGTCATTTAACATGTTTTCCTCCATTTGAATTTAGATTGCACCTAACATTTACCCTAGATCTCATGGTGATGACTGTCACTAACACAAAGTCTCTTGTTCTTAACTTCACAGGGTATAAAACCAGGTCCAGTTGGCAAAATTTTGGTAGTTAAGCCTGTACAGGGTCGGGTGTGTAAAGGAGGATTAAGGTAAATACTGCTGTCAACACATAATTATTTTCATGTTTTGCTGCCTCACATTCTGTAGTGTCAAGCATATAGTGACTTAGATCCATTAGGCATGGAGAAACCACTTGTGGCATCTGAATTTGGACTAGTGCAGAAGGGAAGTGTACCGTCCTACCAGCAGCCTAACACGATGCACAGAGTTACATCAGAATGTTCCACCTTCTCCATGTTTTCCATTTGATACCATCATCTGTCGACAACAGAGTGTGTGTGGGTATGCACCGAAGAGGAACATTTGCATCTTCAAAGCTTGCAGTTATCCATGGAGCTGGCTCACAAAATTGAGGCATCAACACAAGATCAGAGCCATGGACTGGCACATGTTATGGCAAACAAGGATAACCTCATCAAAGATTTAGGGAGGCATGCTATGTGAGAGGTCACAGTACTGTTGAATCTCTTGCAGAGCGAATGATCAGGGGCACCAAAGAAACTGCTGAAATGAGGAGAGGTTCTGAAAAGGAGTTTCAGACAGCAAAAGAATATGCCCAGTGTAATAATGCGAATTATTCACCTTGTGGATTAGTAATTCACCCTGAAGCCCCATGGCTCCCCAGATGGCCTTGTTTATGACCCCAATGAACACCATCATGTGGTTTGGTTTAAATTAAAGGTCCAAATGTATAAAGTTATGTTGACTGCAAGTATTCGCAGAAGTCAAATGGGATTTTTAAATGAAGGAAAAGCCATGTTTACTACCGACAGGTACAAAGCTAGCTTCTTATAAAATACAAGTCTCTAAAATACCTCTCAATGAGACGTGCACAGCATAATGTGTGAGCTTATCCTTCTATAAGGGCTCCACGAAGCTTTAAAAGAGCATGCTGGCAAGTTTGCACTGGTAAAGTTATTTAAAAAGAAATAGACCACTTTGTGATGGATTATTTATCCTAAGTGCATTTCAAGTCTCTATAAATTGATTTTAACAGTGTTCATGAAAAGAAACAATCTGCAAGGTAGAAAGATATTCTGAAATTTACATTTCCATAAATGTATTTTTTCAGTAAAGTAGCATGTTTGCAGGTTATGTATATAAAGGGAAATCTGCACTACTGTCAGTACTATCCTGTAATTCAGTTTGGGTGTAGCTTTATGTTATCATATGTTTCTATGAACATGACAGAATCTACTAAGAAATGTGTGTTAGCTTTCAAATTTATTCATGAAATGTATACAACATGCCATCAGTTTACAGTTTATAATAAACATCAAATTCTAGTTCATTTCATCTGTAGACATTGTGTACATCTGAGAAACCATTCAGATCAAGGAAAAGAAATCATTTATAGAAACATCAACTTTCTAATGGTTATGTCCACAATTTATCTATTGAGTCTACTTTGTGTCTGTGGAGTCAAGTGAAATCCATATTGAGCGCCTGGATAGCTCAGTCGATAGAGCATCAGACTTTGGGTGGCTGTAGCTCAGGAGATAGAGTGGGTCGTCTACTAATTGGAAGGTCAGTGGTTTGATGCCTGGCTCCCCTAGTCTGCATGCAGAAGTATGCTTGGGCAAGATACTGAACCCCGCATTGCCCCCAATGCATTCATTGTGTGTGTGTGTGTGTGTGTTAGCTAAGTGCTTAAGTATGCATAAAAAAATGAATGAATATGACATGTAGTACAAAGTGCTTTGAGTACTCAAAACCGGGTAAAAAAGTGCTATATAAGTACTAAGTAGTAAGAGGTTTATTCTGATAATTAATTAGCAGGCAAGCCACTGTAAAAATTTCATTAATGCTTCCAGCAATCGATAGAGGTATAACAGAATTAAAGAGTTTGTTTTCCTTAACCCTTCCGATTACACGCTCCACATGCAATTTTCTGTGTCTGGAGGACATCGTGTGCTGGAATCTGCCTTTTTTTGCTGAGAAAAGGTGGACAGTACACCTTGCATTTCACGCAGTCAGAGATGAGGAATCCTTTGTCAACCATTATGGCCATGTCTTCTGCAAGAAGGTCAGCCAACCCTGATCTCCCAAAGAGTTCTTTGTCACTTGTTGACCCCTCATAGAGTGAAGAAACAAAGGTCACTGCACCATGGGGGGCCATCCCAATCAGACCTTTCATTGTGCAGTGAGACTTGTATTTGGAGAACATCTCGCTTTGGAGGCGAGGAGAGGATGGAGTTTGGCATTTGAGCTCAGTGCAATCTACTATCACCTGAGTATCAGGGAAGTCTTTGAAGTCATCAGGGAGGTGAGCTTGAACATCCTTAGGATCAATCCAGATACACACAGAACCCAAGAGAGTGTACAAGTAGTTGGTCCATGAAGAGATAATGTGGCTTACAGTGGAAGGGTGAATATTAAACCGGTTTGCCAAGTCTCTCTCCTTAAGACCAGCAGCCAGGTACATTTGGAATAGGAACAGCTCGTCAATGGGTTGCAATGACTGCCTCTGGTAAGAAAAAAAAAAAAAAGCCATACAAGATGTTTATAAAACTAACTAAATGTAAGCAGCACTGTCTGGATATAATATTTCTCTACAATTCAAAATTACAGTAAAAGTTTGACATGTAATTCCTGTTTGTTTCTTCTCAAAAACCTTAATGCACAAATAATAAATAGGTACTAGGAAAAGCTGCAGATACAAACCATGTGTATTGCAGGGACAACAGATGCTGCTTCATCCCTTGACGTGCGAATCATTTTGTGGACAGACGGCTCAATCAGGCCCCAACACATCATGTAGTGACGGTAACTTGCAAATCTGTTGGAACAGATCATGGAGTAATATTACTGGTTATTTACAATATTGTTCACAATTGAGTGTAACACCTCTGGCTAGTTCGCACTGTATTAGCTTACCTTGTGTAGAATTGAATATCATCATCGGATCCGGCGAATCTTTGTAATCCAAAAGTAGATTGAATTTTGAGTTCCTGGACCGCTTTCCTTAATCTTTCTACTTCTTCTTTTAACTTAATGTTTTTGTTGGCTGCCATGTCGAGGCCAGCAGGTTCGGGGACAGAGCAATAGTTGTGATCCACAGTAGGACTGCACTCCACAGGCTGCTCATCTGCTGCTGGGTTATCTGGCTCAGGCTTACTTACTCGGTCCCATACACCCGTTCTTGGTGGTTGAATGGAGTAATCGTTCCACTGAAACAGTACTGGTACAGCTCCTTTATTCAACTTCCTTTTCCCCTCAGAGGTTTTCGGCTAAATGATCTGATCTGGAGTGAAGTGCAAACTGCAGACTTTGCTGTGTGTTGTGACAGTGAACTTGTCCCTACGAATACTCACTAGCCATCGTCTTCTTAATTCAGCATCCCGTGGAAAGCTGTGGAAACTTAAAACGCCATTATACTTTGAAGATGCCGTGCACTCAGGGACACAACAATGTTCGTGATAGTGCTTTTCTTGCTTCTGAAACACAAGCTTATCTTTCCTTGCGCTCATTGTTCCTCAAAAAGGAAATGCTTGAGCCGTATTTCGCGCATGTGACGTCACCACCCGACGTACAAGGACTATTGGGCATGGGTGTGTGCCAACTTGCCATGTGGTACTATAGTGTTGTGTCTTGCAGGGATGTAATCTTGGGGTGCGTTCCAAAAGTACCTCCTAACTCCTTTTCCTAACCTCTTTTCCTTGACCTCAATGAAAACGTGATTGAGGTCAAGGAAAGGTGGGTAGGAGAATTTATAAGGACTTAGGAAAAGAGAAGAGCGGTGCGCAGAGAATCCGAACGATTTTACACTGGTCTCCTTAACAGTGTGACCCCGGATATCCGCCGTGTTGAAACTACAATGTGCAGAAGATGGACTACAAAACGCGCATCTTACTTCACCACGTGTTCTAACCCTGTTGTTTTGTGCATGTCATTTAAACGAGAACAGCCTGTAAAAAAATATCTCTTCATAACAAAGTCTGGAATTTTAAAGAAGAAGGAACACATAGCAGATTTACTAACGGTCTACGGCAGCACACAGCATTCTTTTAACGTTGAAACGCTAAAGAGCACAGTGTCAGCTTGTGACTGAAAGTCGTGGACAGGAGTATTTTTGCGGCTGGCCTTATGGCATATGTATTTGTAAGAGTTTCCCTTTCAGGAGGAAAATATTTAAATGAGTCACACAAAATGTGAATTACAAAGTCTGTGGCACACAATTTACTCAAAATTACACGAAATCTAACGCCGAAAAAAACCATGTCTTATGCCTGTTGTGGTTGTGATAGTTACTACTAAGAGTGTTTATTTTTAGGAGGGGGAGATGTTATCAGAACGAGTGCATAATCGGCACTTTGCGTGGATGGCTCAAAGTTGTGAGCCCAGTGCCAAAACTCTCTGTCCTAAAAGTCTTCACTCAGTTCTCACACTGAGTGTTTAGAGGCGAGCCCCACTTATTGGTCTTCAATAATACAGGTGTTTTCATGAAACAGAGCAGAAATTAACTGAACTGAGCTGTCTTTTTCTCAGCAGCGCGCACACAGCAAGATACTTCTCTCTACTGAATCTGTAACGAATAAAAGTGAAATGTCTGTGAAAATGGAGCTATTAATGAATCCGTGTTAGGGTGTTAGATTAATGCCTGCTTGCAATGTGCTATTTTAAAAAGAGAAAAAGAAAAGACCGTTGTGCGCATTTACGCACGTGGCACAGTAACAGGGATCTGACGGTAAATAATGTTTTGTGTTCTTCTGCAGAAGAGTTATCCTTTAATTCAAAAACATATTGATTCTTCTTCATCCTCCTCTCATTTATCTGAATTGCCTCGCTGTTTTCAAAGAGAAACAGATGCGTAAAACCTGATCTTACATTGGATTATTTTGGTTAGTAGGCGTACATCACTCTCTCCCTCACCCTCCCTACTCGGGTCTGTTGGTTTTTGAGCCACTAATATGTGCTGCTCTTGGCAGAATGCTGATTATTACTGAAGTGAAATAGCTGCATCTTTGTAAATAAATTATAGCACACTGTTAGTAGATCACCCTGCGAAAGCAGCATCACAATAATTCGCCCCTGTTAGTAAATCTGCCCCATAGTCTATAAAATTAAATACTTATCTTATTTTCTTATATTTACCCACTGCAGAGATGATCCAGTTTAACTTCTTCCCTCCTCCTTGTTTAGGATTTCTATGACTGAAGCAAAATTCCCTCCATCCATCACTTATCCCAGCTGACCTGAAGTAAAAATTAATTTAGAATAACCCTAACAGCTGCAATACAAAAACGAACCTTACCAACTGAATTATACAGAACCTTAAACACACTTTGATCAGTTAATATAGCTCATAATCTTCAGAGAGCTTATATAATCTAAGTTCTACATGCGATGCAGCAACCCAACAAGTAGTTTTTATTACAGCAGCATGATGTTCAGTGTTCAGCTGTTGTTAAAAACTCAAAATATATCAACAGGTTATGGCATGAAATGGAAAACGCAGTTACAATTAACAAATTAACGTTTACATGATCTGCGCCACTTTGTTTATTACATTGATTGTTTTCATGAACGGTCGGGTGGTCAGTCGCAATGAATTATGGGACGACATTTTCTCCTCTCCTTTCATAAAGGATGGTCCCAGAGTATCCTATACTACAGGAGGCAATAAAAGAAGAACAAACATACAATTATATATGGGATGGTAAAATACCACAAAACATCAGACCCTGGACAAGCAACCAAGTAATACATACATTGTAAAAAAGAAAAAAAATTAAATAAATAAAGTGATGGTAAGATAAATAAATAAGATATACATATAAAAAAAAAAGGGGGGGGGGGGGGAAAAATTTGG
>VUQI01062804.1:0-29886 GCA_015106735.1 Paratilapia polleni | reverse complement strand
GACCCTAAACATACAGCCAGAGCTACAATGAAATGGTTTAGATCAAAGCATATTCATGTGTTAGAATGGCCCAGTCAAAGTCCAGACCTAAATCCTGTTGAGAATCTGTGGCAAGACTTGAAAATTGCTGTTCACAGACGCTCTCCATCCAATCTGACTGAACTGGTGCTATTTTGCAAAGAAGAATGGGCAAAAATTGCAGTCTCTAGATGTGCAAAGCTGGTAGAGACATACCCCAAAAGACTTGCAGCTGTAATTGCAGCAAAAGGTGGTTTGACCAAGTATTGACTCAGGGGGGCTGAATACTAATGCACAACACACTTTTCTGACTTTTATTTGTAAAAGAATTTGAATACCATGTATCATTTTCTTTCCACTTCACAATTATGCACTTCTTTGTGTTGGTCTGTCACATAAAATCCCAATAAAATACATTTAAGTTTGTGTTTGTAACGTGACAAAATGTGGAAAAGTTCAAGGGGTATGAATACTTTTGCAAGGCACTGTACATAAAATAATTCTGCCTTCTTTCACCTATACAATATTGTCAAAATTAGTTCACACTGAAAAGAAAGTCATAACCTACTATCCTCTTTCTTTTTCTCTGTGTTCCTGTGTGTGTGTACCCGTGTGTGTGTGTACCCGTGTGTGTGTGTGTGTGCATGTGTGTTTGGTTGATCGTAGGAGTGGAGTCAGGTGCACAGGAAGTCAGGCCAGCTGCTCTTCACCATCCTCTGCCATAAATACTTGGTTCCAACTGCATCCCGCCTCCAGATCGTGGACTCTGTTCTTACAGTCAGTCACGTACTCAGCTTTTTGCTAAGTTTAATAGCTCGCTTTTGATACGTGCCACTACTACCTCTTCTGCTCTGCCTGACTCCAGCCTCTGTCTCTCTTCTCATCTCTCTCCTCCGGCTTCCCTCTGCTGGAGCCCTGCCAAGACTATCTCCTGCTCCTTACACCAGACCCCACACTAGTCTCCCCGCATCTCTGACTCAACTACCTCCCTACCAGCCACCCAGCTTAGTCTTTCCCTACAAATTCTCCAGATTTGTAAATAAACCTTTGGCCTTTTGATTCAGTCTCTTGAGTCTTTGTGTTGCACTTGGGTTCTCAAAACCTGCCTTTGCACATACTTTTACTTAGAAAAATGACCTCTTTCACATGTATCTAACAGAAAATAATGTTTGCTGTATTGCCAATTAATTTTTATAATTATGAATAAAATACACGTGAAAGGGAGCAGTTTAATGAGTAAATCATACATATATACTGTATTTTTTCCAATTTCTTTTCCATATTGGAGGAACATAGAATAATACTGAAAAAGCATTCTATACATTTGTATTAAATCAATCAATTTCTATTAAATCATATTTATCCTATATTAGCTTCTCTTCAATTCAAACACACATACACACACACACACACACACACACACACTCACATACACACACGCACAATTTAAAATTCTTCTTGTCACATACAAAGTCCTGAATGATCAGGCCCCATCATATCTCAAAGGCCTCATAATACCATATTATCCCAATAGAGCACTTCACTCTCAGAGTACAGGTTTACTTGTGGTTCCTAGAGTTTTGAAAAGTATAATTTTTTTGTGAAGTGCCTTGCCATGACTTATGTTGTGAATTCCCTCTCTATTAAAAAAAATGTAAATTTGATCATCACAAGGAACCACAACAATTTTTTGCCGTGCTCACAGTGCAAAAGGTTTTGCATAGAAGGGACAGAGTCTGGCTAAAAGGTCTTGTTCGCACTGATATTAACATAATATATAGGTATGCTGGATTGTAGAAGCTATCGCAGATGTTGGTAGCAGGTGATTGGGTTGGATGGTGGGCATACAGACTGAAATAATTACTAAAACAGACCATAATCTTTTCCAAACCTAAACTGAAGCCACCACAGTCTAAACAGATACACAATTGTTTCCACAGCCTTAGAAAAACAAAAGTTTAATAACTTTTGGCTTTATATTTGCAGAAAACCAATATACTGTCTGAAGATTATTCGGAAACATTCACTATCAGTGTGTTTGCAGCTTGCTGAATACGTAAATTAACAAAATTTCTTCATCAACTTAATAGAAAACATTATGTGGTCACAACTCTGCTTCCTTTACAATATATTTGCTCTTGCAAATAATCAGATTAGGGAAATGAAAAATATGTCTTTTTGGCACAGATTTAATTATGTGGAAAAATTACCAATTAGATTATTTTCAGTCTTGATTATTCAATTGCTGCTGACTTGGCCAGAGAAGCTGCTCTTGCACAACAATGTGTACTCTATTATTGATGGTGGATAAGTGGAACAAATGATGCTTATTCATTTCTCTTAAGCTAAAAGCACACTTCAAGGGGAACACTTAAATCAATGGACTGCTTTTTGAGGACATGCGCTTATAGTCTGACTCTAAAGCTTGGTGAAGAGGCAGCTCTCACAGCTGGTAGTGGAACTCTTGCAGTCATGTGTTGATTAAAATATTAGTTCTTCAAGATGAAAACACACCTTGGGTGGAACGGTGGTGCAGTGGCTAGCATGCAGTGCCTGCATGTTTCCTTTGGGTACTCTGGTTTCCTCCCACAGTTAATGTTAGTTTAACTGGTAATTCAAAACTGGCCATAGGTCTGTATGCAAGTCAGATTAAGTGCCTAGAATAAAGTGCTGTATGAATATGTGTGAAAAAGGTAAATGTGGCATGTAGTGTAGAGTGCTTTGAGTGGTCAAAAACACTAGAAAAGTGCTATAAAAATGCCAGTCCATTTGATGCATCTTTTAGTGAAAAATGTAAGATGAGAACTTATCGCTTCACTTTAGTCTTTAAAAAGCAATGACTTTCATAGTACGTTATTATCCTAGTAGCACAAGTTGCTGTCATAGTGCTTTACCTACATTGTACTTTCAGAAACTCCTACAGTTGTTTTGGATTAGGGAGGGAGACATCCTCTAAAAAAATAGGTTTAAACTTTCCTTTTTAAAGCTAGTTAGGGCTGGATCAGGTGACCTTAGTTCTGCTGTTATACGGTGGATCCGGAAAGTATTCACAGCGCTTCACTTGTTCCACATTTTGTCATGTTACAACTTAATTTCAAAATGGATTAAATTCAATTTTCACCTCAAAATTCTACACATAATACCACACAATGACAAAGTGAAAAAGGTTTGCTTGAAATTCTTGCAAATTTATTCAAAATAAAAAACAAAAACATAACATTTACATAAGTATTCACAGCCTTTGCCATGACACTCAAAATTGAGCTCAGGTGCATCCTGTTTCCACTGATCATCCGTCAGATGTTTCTACAACTTGATAGGTAAGTGGTAAATTCAGTTGATTGGACATGATTTGGAAAGGCACACATCTGTCTATATAAGATCCCATAGTTGACAGTGCATGTCAGAGCACAAACCAAGCCATGAAGTCCAAGGAATTGTCTGTAGACCTCTGAGACAGGATCGTATCAAGGCACAGATCTGGGGAAGGGTACAGAAAATTTTCTGCAGCATTGAAGGTCCCAATGAGCACAGTGGCCTCCATCATCCGTAAATGGAAGAAGTGTGGAACCACCAGGACTCTTCCTAGAGCTGGCCGCCCGGCCAATCTGAGCAATCAGGGTAGAAGGGCCTTAGTCAGGGGGGTCACTCTGACAGAGCTCCAGCATTGCTCTGTGAAGAGAGGAGAACCTTCCAGATAGCCAGCCATTTCTGCAGTGCTCCACCAATCAGGACTGTATGGCAGAGTGGCCAGAAGGAAGCAACTCCTCAGTAAAAGGCACATGACAGCCCGCCTGGAGTTTGCCAAAAAGGCACGTGAAGGACTCTCAGACCATGTGAAACAAAATTCTTCGGTCTGACAAAACACAGATCAAACTCTTTGGCCTAAATGCCAAGCGTCATGTCTGGAGGAAATCAGGCCACCTGGCCAATACCATCCCTACAGTGAAACATGGTGGTGGCAGCATCATGCTGTGGGGATGTTTTTCGGCACCAGGAACTGCGAGACTGGTCAGGGTCGAAAGATGAATGCAGCAATGTACAGAGACATCCTTGATGATAACCTGGTCCAGGGCGCTCTGGACCTCAGACTGGGGTGAAGGTTCATCTTCCAACAGGACAACGACCCTAAGCACACAGCCAAGATAACAAAGGAGTGGCTTCAAGACCACTCTGTGAATGTCCTTGAGTGGCCCAGCCACAACCCAGACTTGAACCCAATTGAAGATCTCTGGAGAGATCTGAAAATGGTTGTGCACCGACGCTCCACATCCAACCTGATGAAGCTTGAGAGGTACTGCAATGAAGAATGGGAGAAACTGCCCAAAAGCTTGCTGCATCATACTCAAAAAGACTTGAGGCTGTAATTGCTGCCAAAGGTGCTTCCACAAAATACTGAGCAAATGCTGTGAATACTTATGTACATGTTATATTTTTGTTTTCTATTTTTAATACATTTTTGTTTTTGTTTTTTATTTTGAATAAATTTGCAAGAATTTCAAGCAAACTTTTTTCACTTTGTCATTATTGGGTATTATGTTGTATTACTGAGGTGAAAAATGAATTTAAACCATTTTGGAATAAGGCTGTAACATGACAAAATGTGGAACAAGTGAAGTGGTGTGAATACTTTCAGGATGCACTGTAGGCTCAGTCTGCTGGGGGATTTCACATGATGAACTAAGCTCCTCTTCTCTTCTTCACATGGTGCATGTTTATGGAACTATGGTACATCATTAACTGTGTGTCTTCTGTCTCCATCAGTTTGTGCTTTTTCCTCTCTGTCCTGTGTCTCCCTGTACCTTTCTGGAGGTATATCTGAGGTTTTTTTCCTCTCTGTTGTTACCAAATGCTTTTGAGTGGGATTGTTTGGTTTCTCTCTATAGTAAGGTCATGACCTTACAGTGTAAAGTGCACATACATGACTAATGTTATAATATGATGTTGTATAAGTAAAACTGAATTTAATTAAAAAGTAAAAAATGTCTCATCTGTTAGACTTCCTCTTCATCACTTCCTTTCACTCTCCATGTGTTTATACACCACTTGCATTTAATCATTAGCTATTATTAACCCTCTCTCCCATAGTGTGTCTTTTGTCCTGTCTCCCTCTGCTCTCTTCTGTTTCCCCTCATCCCCAACCAGTCGCTGCAGATGGCTGCCCCTCTCTGAGCCTGGTTCTGCCAGAGGTTTCTTCCCATTAAAAGGGAGTTTTTCCTTCCCACTGTTGCCAAGTGCTTGCTTATCGGGGGTCATCTGACTGTTGGGGTTTTCTGTCTAATATTGTAGGGTCTTTACCCTAAAATATAAAGCGCCTTGAGGCGACTGTTGTTGTGATTTGGCGCTATATAAATAAAAAGCTATAAAAGTTTTTGTATTTCATCTTGAGTTTCTCCTGGTGTTTTGTACTCATCATATTACAGCTGAATATGTATATTTTAAAACCTCATGTATAATTTACACTAAATTCTAGCACTTTGTCATCCGTTTAAAAAAAAAAATCCCAGTCTGGTAAATGATGAATGAGCAGATGATGCTGAAGTTTAAAGTGTCAACGCTCTGGATCAGCTTCATTGACTGCTGTGCCTGTTCAGTAGACCTTTTTTAAGGCAGACAATTTGACTTATCAGAAAAGCACAGGTGCGTCTGCTCTTTTACAGTGTCCTAGTAGGCCAGGACAGTGTGACGGTGAGCCAGCACGAACAATACGAAGACCCTGAAACTGAAGCAGCAAAATGGGATTCATTTTTATTCTTCACAGCCAGATTTTTCTTACTGTCACATGCCAAAATGTCCTGTGTGAAAAGGGTAGTTATGGAACAGTAAACTCAGATTCAGGGTTACATTCAGAGATTATAAACCAGGTTTCTGGAACACACCTCAGACATTCCACACCTGTATATTTACAGAGTACAAGCATAGTGAGTTCAAAATGTATGTATGTAAACAGATTGTCTCATTGAGATCAAAATCTTTTACAAGTGAGAATTGAGTACAAAATACAAATATTCAGTTCCAGGACACAGTAGGCAGACTCTGGTCAACATTACCCAGAACATGTCTGCTTTATCTGGCTTCACTTACCCTATCATCAGCAACCATGCTAAGAGGTCACACAAAGGTGATTATCAACTCAGTACATCAACCCAGGGTTTCCCAAATATCTATGAGCGCATTCGTGGGGGTGGCTGGAAGGTATCCCAGCTGTCATAGGGCAAGACGCGGGGTACACCACTGACAGGTTGCCAGTCCATCATAGGGCCAACACAGACATACAGACTATAGAACAATTAAAACATTTAAAATGATTTGTATCCATCAGGAAAACAGACAAGGAATAAAGTTGCTTATAAGAATCTAAATTTCGTATTGACGGTCTTCAGGAAAACACAAAGACTTCAAATGGTCTTTAAATGGTTTAGACCCCCTTATGTCATGATTGTCACGGTCTTGGGTTTTGACCCAGAGTTTTGAGGTTTTTTTAATTCCTGTTTTTCTTTATGTTCTATATTTGGCCTCAGTTTTTTTGTCATTTACATTTTGGTCTTTATGCATTTCCTTTGGTATTTGTATCCTTTTAAAGTTACAGTTTCTATTTGTATTAGAGTTTAGTATTCTTGATTCTTGTTTGCTTCTATAACCATCTCAGGGTTCTGAGTTTAGGATTCTTATTTATTTTTGGTTCTAGGACAGCACATGTATATGTTCCCATATACACACAGTTTCAAGTAAACTGATGCCTGTATCTCCACCAGTCTAATGAAACAGATTAGTGTAGTACCCCCTACAGCCTAATATCTTTACATAGTAAAACTATGATATAAAACTCATTATTATTATTATACCAGTAGATCTGCACATAAAATAACACCTTTGCTCTCAGAGCAGAAGTAATGAAGTGGCAAAGCAGTTATTAGCCTACATCCCTAATGACTGAACACTGGGTCTCCTTCAGATCATTACAAGTGCCATTCACATATCCTTTATTCAGAGAGAGAACAAGTTCGGGTTTATTAGAAATTTTCTAATAAACCTGGACTTCTGAGCAGTCATCTACTGGGACTTCTGAGCAGTCATCTACTGGGGATAAATGTCATCGCAGTAGTGATGCAGTATCAAATGTAGTGCTCTGGATATCTGGATATATATCAGCAACCACAGCCCAGTTTGCAGTTTATGTCAGAAATACAATTTTTTTTTCAAAAAAACCAAACTTTATTTCAAAGAGAAATTTGAAGCACTTTAATGCACAAGATTTGCTTAATGATTTATACCTATCTAACATCAGAATAACATGTTCTTTTCGAGATCCAGCCTCAATGTTACATTATTTTTCTAATATTTTTACCCACACTGCTGCTGCTGACGCTCCTTAGAAATCGTTTGGAATAAAAAATAGATCAAACCTCTGGTTGTTTCATAAGCTTACTCTAACCATACATAATAAAATATAAACTTTGGTCCACTGTAAGTGTTTCTGGCAAAAAAACTGGCCGACTTGTAGAAACTATGTCATCAACTTTATCATAAAAAATAAAAAAAATCAGATTTTTATCTGTCTTCTGAAAATGCAAAAGTTGCAATAAATGGTGAAAATAGGCCCATTGTTAATAAAGGTGGCATGGTTCAAGATTTGAATACTTTGATTTAATTGTGACATGTTTTATAACATATTCAAAAAAAAGTAGTGGTAGTAGTTTCAAGAGTAATAATGTCCTTTGTGCTCTTAGCACAGTAGCTGCTGCACTTGTGGCTGACATTGCTAACACATTTAATAAAAAGGAGAACTTTGCTGCACTCTTCATGCTTTTTATACTGTTGATTAACATCTTGTCATATATGTTGCTTTCTATTCATCTCTGGTTTTGATGTTTCTACAAGAAGTTTAAATTATACTTGTATTTATTATGTACCTCAGCATTATAAAATCTATTTTTATGCTGAGGATACCTGCATTCTCCACTACAGACCAGGCCCTCTCCAGATGATGATCTGCTTTCAGTGATATGAAGACCTGTTTTACTTTAAAATGTAACTCCAAAATGACAAAGCTGTATCAGCCTTTTCTTATTCCCAGGGCATCAAATACTGCCATTTTGTCAAAGCTGATGGCATTTCACAATTACACACAAAATATCCTCGGCCATCAGTGCTTTGACATACCAAGTTGGAGAAATAGATTGTTCTCCCAACTGGTCACATATGGATGCTTGGTGTCATGTGTTAACACACAAGGAAAGTGTTGTGAAGGGGCATATTTTAACCCACACCACAATCTTTTACTAAATCTAACCAAGTTTTTTTGGTGCCTAAACCAAAAATGACTTGGTTAGGTTTAGAAAAAAAAAGAAAAAAGTGAGTAAGAGCAAAAGCAAAAACTGGATATAAATGAAACTTAACGGCAAGGAAAAACAAGATGAAACAAAGTCCCAAACAGGTTCCCTGTCTCCTGGCTGGCAAACTTGTGATTTGCAGATGGCTGCCCCACCCTGAGCCTGGTTCTGCCAGAGGTTTCATCCTGTTAAAAGGGAGTTTTTCCTTCCCACTGTTGCCAAATGCTTGCTCATAGGGGGTCGTCTGATTGTTGGGGTTTTCTGTCTAATATTGTAGGGTATTTACCCTAAAATATAAAGCGCCTTGAGGCGACTGTTGTTGTGATTTGGCGCTATATAAATAAAATTGAATTGAATAGAATTGAATGCATTTACTCCACCACCACCCCTCCAATCTCCAAATGTCACTCTTTAAAAGAGAACCATTGTTACTTTGTGCTTAATATTGCTGCAGTCATTGTGTCAAGGCACCAATGCCAAAGGACACCTTGTGCGTATCTCTGCAATGCTAGTAGCATCGGTAGAACAGCAGTATTACATATTCTGGGATGAGAATGAATTGGATCTACACGTGAAAAGGTTGTTTCCTAACCTTTATGCTAGAAAGGTTGGATATCTTATTCAAAACAAACACAAGAATTCAAATTCTCTTCTTCCACTGAAACTGAGCTTGTTTCTCTTCAGAAAACAGAAAAACATTGTATATAACTCACAGTATACACTGGATTATAGAGATGTTCTGTTTGCTCCTGCTGCTGCCTTTACTTTTAAACCACTGGGCTACCACAGCACCATCTGATTCCTTACTGCACACAGCAATCACTCTGACCACAGAGAGTCATATGAAAGGCTGGATGAAAGTCACTGACATCTACTGATAATATCATTCTGAATGTTTCGATTAATAATGTTTGCGTTTCATTTCGATGACATTAAAAAAAGCAGCTAAAGCTATTTTCAAAGGTACTACAGTTGTTTGATTACACATTTGATACATGTAAAGATCTTTCTTGATAAAAAGATAAAGGACATTAAAATGAAAACCATCTCAGTTACTTTAACTGTGACTGACATAGATATGATAATTTTGATAACATTACAGATCATGTTCAAAGACAAAGAAAATCTTAAGTGATTTATATTTATTTTGTCGATGTGATGCTTAAAGAGTCAAAAGGTCATACTTCAGTAGAAAACAGACAGTACTCAATTAAAACTGTTACCACAGTTACTTTACAACTATTTATTGTAATTATTCAAATTAGCACACAATAAGAATATAATCTGTAGCGTAACAGTCAACCCAGTCCATGATTAAGGGAGGCTAGAAGAAACATGGTAAATTATTTGATCCATTCACAATAAATTAAAAATGTAAGGATGTTCTGCAACCTTTTACACACATACATAAAAAACAATGACAGATGACTTCATGTCTAAAATCTAGTCATTAGTCATACAGAGAGTAAAGTCTATACTTTACCTACAGAGTCTAGATTTAAAAACTGCTGAAAAAATTTGAATGCTCCAAACATTGAATCCTCGTGGCTTCTCTTAAAATGAACAAAAGTTCATGAATCCTCAGAGGTTTACACAGTTGTGTGCTACTTAGATGTGTATTATTTTTTCTCTCTCCTGCACCTGTTCTCTCTTCAGAAATGTGACATTCTCCTACATCACCTTCTTTTGCATAGCAACACATGCCAAAATATCCCTGCAATAGTGATTTCCACACCCCATTGTTTTTTAATGTTTATTAGTTTTTTTTTCATGCACTGAAACACACATCTCCTTTTATGTACTATATGTGGCAAGCTATGTAGCTATGTGAGTAGGTACACTTGTACGTACCACAGAGAACCAACTACCTTGTTAAAATGAACATTTCAGTTATCCAATAATGACATTCTTTCTCTCCACAATTGTTGTTTGAGATACTCACATTATCAAATGGCATCCCCTTTGCTGTTCAGTTAGCTTTCAGTTCAAACATCCACAAATGCATTTTTGATCTGCTGAAAAATTCTGGTTTTTAAAAACAAAACAGAACAAACAAACAAACAAAAAAAAACCTCACATTTTACATCAACTTTATCTGGTATGTACTGGTATTATGTTAGTCTAGTCACTGTCTGTATGACTTCCATCGCAAGCTGATGTCCAATGTTCTGCTGAGAAGCTTCTTTATATTCTTTCTCTCTGCTTCTTTATATTTTGATAGGAAAATGGGAAAAAGGTGCAATGATTTATTGAAATGTGTAAACGTATATGGAAATACAGTATATAAGGCAAAAACAGAGTTTGTACAACTCTAACAAGCTTGAAAGTCAATATTTGGTATGGTCACCTTTATTCTTCAACACAGCTTGAGCTCTCTTAGGTAAGCTTTCTTGTAATTTCTTAAAGTAGTCTTCAGAAATAGTTCTCCGGTGTCAAGGTTACCTAAATGGATTCAAGGGCAGGACACGAAGGAAAGTTTAGTGAACTGTAATACCAGTTGAGTAGGAGTAAAAACAGTAGGGTATAGGTGGAATTGCAAGGTGTGTTGGCAGACAAGTAGGTAACCAAAACCCTTTGAAGACAAGTGTTAGCAGGTTCACTAGCAGGCAGGAATGTCACCAAGACTTTGAATGGTTAGTTATGCAAAAGGGTACTTGGGCAGAAAAGTTCACAATCACTGATCTGGGCTCTCTACGGTTGAGGTCTGTTTCCTGAGAAGGCAGGTTAATTCATCAGTGAGGACCAACAAAGTTCTCACCACCCTCCTTTCTCTTTGCAGGCACGTTATTTTCCAGCAGGCAAAGCAAGAGTGGGCAAAGCAGGTAAGCTGATGGTCCCGATCAGGTTTTCCAAAGAGGTTCCTGAGCACAGGAGAAGAAAAGGTGAGCGAGTGTCTCACAGAATAAACTCGAGCAAACGGTTAATGATTATAGGCCTGAGCAACACTACCAGTAGAGCAGGTTAATGATCTGGTGATGAGCAGTGGTGAAGTCCAAGTTTAAATACTGAACTTGATTTTAGATGGATGACAGGTGTGCATGCCTGCCATTCTTGAAGGACATTCAAAGTTCTTCTTTGGATGCTGGCTGCCTTTTGTTCCATTCTCTGTTGAGATGATCCCACACTGCTTCAATAATGTTGAGGTCCGGAAATGAATTATGAGTGTTGATATACTTTATGTTAGAGGCTGCAGCCAGGGACGGGGAGGTCTGGGCATCTCTGCTTAGATTGCTGCCCCCACGACCCGGACACTGATAGGCTGTAGAGGATGGAAGGATGGATGGATGGATATAATGACATCAGAGTTGTGCTGACAGAAAAAAACCAAAGCTTAAATGTTGCATCTGCTATTCATGAGGTGACAACTGCTATCCCCTTATGGAGCTATATTGAGACAAAGAGGTTGGTTCTTTTAAACATTTTCTCCCTTCATAACAAATTTTAAACATATTCTTGACAGTAATACTAGTTATTGGTAGTTACAGATATATCCAAATGTATTTGCCTATCTGACTGATAGGACACTATTTTAAAATCAAGAGGATCCACACTGACTGGCCACAATTTTATTTAAGTGGTCCATAGTAAAATTACTCTTAGTCAGATTTGTATTCTTAATAGTGAAAATTGAAGCTATAGATATACAATATGTCAATAGGTCTACAACTTTGATCATGTTAGGAAAAATTCATTTGGTTTCTATATCCTATGTAATATCGATCTGTATGCACATATTCACAATACAAGTGAAAATCTATAATTACAGTGTCATTCTCTGTGTAAACTAGCCAGTTCCCAGAATGACATTTTTTTACTTGTCATGGTGTATTTTAATCAATTATTGATCTCTGAAATGAAACTTTCACTATAAAACAACTGAATTGTGGATATCTGAAATTGAAAAATCATGAATGAGGAAATCTGGAATGACAGTTGTGGATAGGAGAAGAGTTACTGTGGATATAAAGTAGGTTAATTTTGACTAGAAAGAAATGAACTGCTGAGTTCTGCAATATTATTCACTCTGGTTATTAAATGTTAAAACAGCCGCTTGTGCTTTTACAGTTCTACAGTTTCCAGTAGTAGAAACATCACTGTGAATATCTTTAATTACTATTCTGACCAGAAAAGCTATTATGAAGATCTCCAATTAGATTACAGATATGAGAGTGGTTGATTAAATGTTTAAACAGCTTGCTGTGAGTACATGCAAACTGTGTTTGGAGTTTTTTTGTTTTTTTTTTATCACACAGATCTCTGTTTTAATACCATAAAATACTAAATTATCTTCTGTCTTTATTGTTATTCTATATACCCACCCATTTTGCTTTATTTGATTTATTTGAACTGTTATCTCTGTGTTAGTTCTAACACAGCACAACATTTGAGATGTCTTTTGATGCAATGATTATTTTTGTTCTGATTACAAGTTGAATAAATACTAATCCTTTTGTTTTTTAGTCAGCATGAAAAACACAGCTTCTGTGGTCACTTCATCTTGGAAAAAAGATCATTTTAATAGATAATTTAGCTTCATTATCCCTTTTTGCAGCTAGAGTACTATCCTTCTGACATCTCATAAAATTATTGACAAGCAAGTGAACATTTCTAAAAAAAAAAAAAGAAAAAGTTGAAATTTCACAAACATATAGGCTGAACTTGGTTTTGGTTGATAACTCTCTTGTTGTGTGGAAACAAGGCCTTTGCAATGACACGGCCACTGTTGGGATGTGTGATGAGGAGATGAAAGACTAAAACAATTATGTATTTGAAATGAAGATTTGTTTTCATGGCACAGAAGAGGAAACAAATATGTAATACTGATGCAAATTTAGAAATAAATGTTAGTGATTACACTGCTAACTCTTCCTTATAATTAGTTCATTTTCCTTATAATTTACACATCGACTACTATTTTCAGTCATTTGCATGTCAGCTCCCCAGCTCTGGACCCTATAGTTTTTTGATGTATCTGAAAAAGCTGCAAACACACACCAAGCCCTCATGATTGAACACATACACGAGTACTGCAGCAGGCCAAATGTGTTTGTCTAATTGTGTGTGATCTCAGGAGAGGGACTGAGAATTTCCTATTTTCTCTGCCTTCATTCCTGCTCTTGTGCTTATGAGCTTGTGGCTGCCTGCTGGGGAAAGATACTGCTGATGTGCCCTTGGGCCTGGTTACCAAAGACACTCTGTGTGTTTCATGTCGAATTGGAGATAAAAGGCCAAAGAAGGAAGAAGAGGATTTAAAGCTGCCACAGAGAAGCTGCTGAGGACTAGACTGTGACAAACATGCTGAACACCAATGCTGAATTGCGGGGATTCATGTCACACTGTTCCAGTGTTTATCACATGACCCAGTGTTCATCCATTCATTCAATCTGCAGTGAATCTATAGAAATAGCATCACCTTTATAGACTCTTTCCAAACCCACTTATCCTGTTAAGGTGAACTGTTGCCTATACAGTGTGCACTGAGACAGGCTAAACCCTACAGGTGTATTACAATGGTGACAAACACAGTAACATCTTCTGATAGTGTAAATTGTTTCCAAATTCAGAGGCTCAGTACTCATGGAATGTGGGACACAAAGGACTTAACGTCAGCCTGGGGTGAAACTGGAATATTGCCAATATGAATCTTCAAACTTGGACAAGGTCTAGGAGTCTCAATGTAAAAAGACATCAGAAGATGGAGTTCAACATCAGAAGATTTTAAACACCCCCATCTCTGCAGTTTATATTGAAATTTAAGCAGTTAAAATCCAATAAACAACCTTGAATGGTACAAAGGTAAGCAGTAAACTAACCAAGAAATAAATAGGCCACTAAAAAAAATGAAAAATCATGTAAAGTTTTATAGAAAACAGACCCTTTTTGGGAATTAAAAAAACAATGAAAATAAAGTAAACCTTAAAAGTCATTGCAAACATTTTTGTTGATTTTGGTGATTTCAAACCCCTGGTCTTTTAAAAGGCAATGTTACTTTTTTTTTTTTTTAAGGAAAAGACAAAAAACAAAAAACTTGGGATCAAAAAGTTTTCAAGTTTTCCCTTTGAGGTAGTCTCCTTGTACACCTATGCACTGCTCTAGCACTCCTGCTACTTTTAGATCACTCCCTGGAAGTCCTGTTCTGATCTGTCACCCACCTGTGACAGGGTTAATGTGGATGGAAACAGCTGATTTGTCTTCTGTGATTCTGGACAAGCTTTTTCAAGTCTGAGAACACATTCTCATGGCAAGATAAATCAGTGTCAGCTCTGGAGACTAAAAATGCTTAGATGCTAAAAATGCTGAATTTTTCTATTCTTACATGAATGTGTGAAGCCAGTTTTTCCAGAGCTGAATCCACATATGGGATTAAAAGTTAGCATATCACACTCTCTGATGATTTAATTAGCATCTTTCTGTTTTTAATTTGTCTTCTGGAAAATCCCCTAATTTTACGAAAGTGCAGAGCTATTTTGTCCCTTTAATACTTGTTTTACATTGTGAAAGTGTTTCTGCTACCATTTCCAATTTGCCTTTTTTAAATGATATATACAGTGGATATAAAAAGTGTACACACCCCAGTTAAAATGCCAGGTTTTTGTGATGTTAAAAATGAGACCACAATGAATCATTTCAAAACTTTTCCCACCTTTAATATGACCTATAACCTGTACAATTCAACTGAAAAACAAACCAAAAATAAAAAAACGCACAATAAGCTGGTTGCATAAGTGTGCACACCCTTAAACTAATACTTTGTTGAAGCACCTTTTGATTTAATCACAGCATTCAGTCTTCTTGGGTACACACCTGCCATCAATTAAAGAGACTCAACTCCAAATAAAGTTCAGCTGTCCTAGTAGGATTTTCCTGACATTTACTCAGTTGCTGCTACAGCAAAAGTCATGGTTCGCAGAGAGCTTACAAAGCATCAAAGGGATCTCACTGTTCAAAGGTATTAGTCAGGAGAAGGGTACAAAAAGATTTCCACAGCATTGGATATACCATGGAACACAGTGAAGACAGTCATCAAAAAGTGGAGAAAATATGGGACAACAGTGACATTGCAAAGAACTGGCCGTCCCCCAAAATGAAAAGACAAGACAAAAACTGGTCAGGGAGGCTGCCAAGAGCCCTACAGCAACACTGAAGGAGAAGCAAGAATTTCTGGCAAATACTAGTTGTGTACTACAAGTGACAACAATCTCCCGTATTCTCCATATGTCTGCACTATGGGGTAGGATTGCAAGACGGAAGCCTTTTCTGACAAAAAAAACCATCCAAGCCCGGCTACAATTTACAAAAAAATACATCAAGTCTCCCAAAAGCATGTGGGAAAATGTGTTATGATCTGATGAGCCCAAGGTTGAACTTTTTGGCCACAATTCCATAAGGTACGTTTGGCGCAAAAACAACACTTTGCATCACCAAAAGAGCACCATACCCATGGTGAAGCATGGTGGTGGCAGTATCATGCTTTGGGGTTGCTTTTCTTTCAGCTGGAACTGGGGCTTTAGTCAAGGTGAAGGGAATTATGAACAGTTCCAAATACCAGTCACTTTTGGCCCAAAACCTTCAGGTGTCTGCTAGAAAGCTGAAGATGAAGAGGAAGAGGAATTTCAACACAGTGACCTCAAGCATGCATCCAAATTAATAAAAGAATGGCTTCATTAGAACAAAATTAAAGTTTTGGAATGGCCCAGCCAGATCCCAGACCTGAATCCAATAGAAAATCTGTGGGGTGACCTGAAGAGGGCTGCGCACAAGAGATGCCCTTGCAGACAGATTTGGAGTGCTTTTGCAAGAGTGGGCAAATATTGTCAAGTCAAGATGTGCCATGCTGATAGACGTCTACCCAAGAAGACTGAATGCTGTGATTAAATCAAAAGGTGCTTCAACAAAGTATTAGTTTAAGGGTGTGCACACTTATGTAACCAACTTATTGTACTTTTTTTTTTTTAATATATATTTTCCCCTAACAGATTTGTTTGTTTTTCAATTGAATTGTACAGGCTATAGGTCACATTAAAGGTGGGAAAAGTTTTGAAATTATTTATTATGGTCTCATTTTTTAACATCACAGTAACTTGGCATTTTAACAGGGGTGTGTACACTTTTTATATCCACTGTACTTAAAAGTGCACTAATCATTGTTTTTATTTTAAGAGGACACAGTTGTAATGTGATGAATCTCGAGAGGATCTAACTGTCCTCTTAGCCTATGGCTTGGCTGTGTGAGTGCCAGTGCTCGTGTGAAGCCTGTTCTGCCTTGGTTCCTTCTGAGAACCAGCCCACATTTGGACAAGTTTGAGAAGTGATTATTACGTAGCATTACTGGCAGAAGTTAGTCATTTCTGTATGTGTGTATGTGTGCATTTGTCAGTCATTAGTGAAGTTCTTGCAGTAGCCACTTCCATAAAAAACAATGTCAGTAGTTCCAACATTTGGACTCAGAATTTTTTTTTTTATGCTGTGCTGGTGCCAGCTTTTAGGCATCAGCACCAGAATCTGTTTCAGATTGTAGGTCGAAAACAGGTAATAGTGTCATTTTGGCCACAGCAAGCAAGCTCCGATAAACCCACTATCTAGCTACTGAACATATTGAAGCTTTTAGCTGCTAAAAGATTTTCTTTTAGAATGATGGAAAATGAAACCAGGTGGATAAAAACACTTCTCCAAATGAATAATGATGTTGCTTTGTGTCTGCTTGATGTGGAAATATGCAACAGTTGGCTTATTTACACAAATGACAAAACAATTAATTAAAATTTCTCTTTGACCTTTAAGGTTTGGATGAACCACCTCTTTGGTCTTAACCACTTCAAAGGCAGAATCCAACCTTCTGAGAGCCTGTGTGTCGGTATGTGTTGGTTTGATGTTTAACCAAACTGAAAAAAAAACATCCAAAAAATACTGTTTTCCCATAATAAAAAGATAAAAACATGCAAAAACGTTTTAATTTGTAATCCAAATTACACATATACAAGGATTCAAGATATTAGCATGTCATTTTCAGAGACCACAGCCCAAAGAACAACAAGAGAAAAAATACAATCTGTACATATTTCAGTTTACAGTGAGTAGCCAGTTGAAGAGTACCAGAGAACACTAAGGCAAATCATCAGCAGACAGAAGAAACATTGCCTTTTTGTATTTAATCCACCACAGCAGAGTATCAAGAAGTATCTTTGCTACAAAACAAGGACTGATGACTCCCTTTATTAGCAATCAGCTGCATATGTTACATTGTGATAAAAGCAAAACAAAAAACAACAGAAGGTATCTATCTAAATTCTAGCATTACTGTACATGTCTTCTCACTAGCTTTGGAAAACCAGACTGACAAAAAAGCAGCTCTTTTGTGCAGCTCTGGGTCTGAGCAACATTTGTTTAACACAACAACACTATCAAAGGAAAAATGTTACTCATACAGCCTTACCAAGATGGAACATTGGTCATGAGCATGGTCTTCAGTGAACTAAACTTTAAAGGTGCAGGAAACTCTAAATCATTAAAGAATTAACAATTTTATCTAAATTATGTGACAAAACTTTATCTGGGTATTAGGTTTAAAAAGTATAAAATAAGATCCCTTATTAAATTTGAGAAGTAAGATGTTGACATCCACAGCTAGATTTGATGTCATTGAATGGAGAAGGCATCAGCGCCAACAGAGTGAGCCTATATATGAAAAATGCTGCATTATGGGTTGTTTGTAACCTTCACGTTGCTAACAGGCAACTTCATTCAAGCCCTTTAAAATGTTTAGTTAACTGTTTGGTGAATCCCCAGAGTAGTTTATAATGGCTCAGCCACAGAGGCAAAAAAATGTCCTGATGAGTGAAAACAAGAACGGGTCCCAGGGACATCAATCATCAATCAGCCATGAATGACCAATGTCACAGAATGGATGCTGAGGAGCTCAAAGGGACTGCTGTGTGCTGTCAAAGAAAATCATTTTGATAGTTTGAAAAGCCTGAAAGCAAAGTGTGTGAGTAACAATGGGGACTGAAGTGCACATATTTAAACAAGCTATACACAAGGGATTTCTATTAATGGAGTTAACTGGGGCTGGGGCTTTTCTGTGTCCAGTATGCATGCTCTTCCTGTGCCTGCCCGGGTTTCCTCTGGGTGCTCCAGTTTCCTCTCACAGTCCAAAGATATGCTTGTTAGGTTATTTGGTGATTCTAAATTGGCCATATGTGTGGAAGTGAGAATGAGTGAGACGGGCGACATGTCCAGGGTATATCCTGCCTCTCCCCCATGAGAGCTGGGATAGACTCCAGCCTCCCTCGCGACCCCAAGTGGTTAAGAAAATGGATGGATGGAGTTCAGTTAGGATCACTAAAGTCAAAAGAGGATTATCTCCATCTGCAGTAATTTATATTTTGGATCTGAAGAGCAGGCATCAATAACAACAGACATAAAACTGGTTAAGCCAGATGCAGCATAAAAGGAGGAGATGGGCTATAAAGCAGCTTGCAGGTGCATAGCAACTGTGGGCAGGCTACAGCAACTTAAATAGCACACATTTGCTAATTGGATGGGTAGAAATGTATCAGCTGAGCCACTGGCAGATCTAGGGTGGCATTGAGATCAGCTGATCTGCCTGGACTGTGACTGAGTGAATTGTGAACTCTCATCAGTACTGAATGTGAAGCAAAGGCCATGCAACTGATGCAAATTTGTGCCACACAGTGTAAATAGAGACTAAAACACATCTGAAAATATTTCAACTTTGGAAAAATAAGAATTCAGCTGAAATTCTCTTATAGAGAAGGACAAGCTTATAGTCACCATATGTGGGCAACTGTATGATTCAACTTTTTATACAGAGAGAGGACAAATAGAAGAAGGCTGGAGAGAAGTGAGCAAAATCACAGATCATAGAAACTTCTGAAAATATCTTACTGTTACCTCTTTCTCCCTTTGGCTGTTCTAGGCAAATAATGTTTAGTTAATGCTAAAACACCTGTTGGCCTTGGACAAACTTTGTTTGTTTGGGGGGATTTTTTTTTTTTGGCTTGAATGCTGAGTAGCTGCTATTTTTGTTTGGTTTGTGTATTGCTATAGCTTTCAACATAACTACTGGAACACAAGATAGCAAAAGGTGACAAAAGCCAACATAAATAGTAAATAAGATATTTTGCAATTCTGTGACGTTTCACATGTTGTCCACGTGCACTATTTGTCATTATCATTAGGTTTCCTGTACCTTAAAATTTCCTTTTGTACAAGTGTACATATCCATCTAAAGCTATTCTACTGCGATAAGCTAAATTACTTCAATTAACATCTTTCCTGCTCTTCCACTGTAGATCAGACTTTACAGAGGAAAGGAGCTAGAGTGGCAGGCCTGAATATTAGTCAGCAGTCAGTCACTCTGTATTCTGTTCACAACCTCTTCATCAAACATAAATGTTCACCTGTAAATAAAAACTCCATCCAGAGTGCATCTGCTCAACCTAGACCAGACACAAACTCACTGCTGCCATCTCTGTCATATTCATTAAATATTTCATTACCCAATCCATTTCCTTTATGAAGGGAATTTTAATTTTATCTGTCACTTCCTCTTACTGTGGCTCTGCAAACAAAAATGCTTGAAATGTTTTCAGATTCACACTCCTTTGTTTGTGGCCTTGATGCCTTGTTGCTGTTTTTCTTTTTTTCCTTTTATCTGCACAAACACCCAAATGGAAATTATATTTTATCTGCTTGTTTTTCACTGCTTTGCTTCTGTGTTTGTCATCCTGCAAACAAGCTAAACTGCATCCCATTTTAAATTCCCTTTTGCGAAAGCACAGCAAGGACATAACCACAACAGTTTAACTGCACCACAAATAACATTTTGTGTTTGTACAAACCTCACAGATTCAGAAACAGTCACTTAAATTCATTTTGGAGCACTAAATGTCCTCGACCATCTATGAGTGTTGAAAGCCAGAGGAGGCAACTGTTCTCTGTAGCTATTTACTCAAAGTTTTGACCAGGACTGATACTGAATGATCAGAGTTTGCAGGGGGAAATCAGTGTGGCAGAGCATTGAGGAAATGAAAACTTCTGAGCTCGGTCAGCTTTGTTGATGCAGACAGTCAGAAAGGATGTGCTTCAAAAGCCACAGCCACCATATAACAAATACAGTACATCTGCAGTATGACCACAGCTGCAATTGCAAATAGCAGTACTGTACAAGACAAAATGTCACATCAAATCCAAGTTTATATTTTGGATTCTGTAGGCCTTATTAAACCCAGAGCTGCACACTAAAGCCATCTTTCTGCTGGTAGGATCATCCAAGGCATCTCATAGTAGGCTTTGCCCTTTAGAGTATCCATCCAGTGTGTCTCTGTGGAAATGATTTACACTTGCTCGCACACACACATACAAGTTATGAGGTGGAACCCAAACATACACACATACTCTCATTAACATGGCGAAGTGCTCCTCCAGTTGCTGCTGCAAAACACCGGGAGATTTAAAGCAACATACAGAATCAAGACTGAACACAATCAAAAGAATGTACAAAAGGCACATTTGACCCCAGTGCTGCTGTACTGTAAGATTCAAGTGTAAATGAGCGTCTGTAGCATGGCTGTCGAAGCTCTCAACCATCACAAAGACAACATCCCCTCTGAGAGCATTGTTCTGGCTGTTTGCGTTTGTTAGCACAGAGGCTAACGCTCAGATCATGTCCATTAGCCTGAATGCTAGCCAGTGCCAGGCCTTGCTAGGCTTGGTGTCAGCATGGCCCCTAGTGTCATCAAACTGTCCTTAAGAGGCAGCAAGTCTCTTTACAAGCTGTCCCGCAGAAATACAGAAGTGCAGATCCAAACCCCATGTTTACCCCATATCATCTTTCTTACCCCACCCACCACCTGAGCTCTGGAGCAAGGGTGGGGGAGAGCGGCTGTTGTTAGTGGGGGGCTGAGCGTGCTAATCATCCCCTCCGCCATACAGGTCAGCCAGCTTGCGGAAGCGTGGCCCCCAGTCACCCAGGTAGTCGTAATCCTGGTCTCCGCAGCTCGAGGAGGAGTGCAGGGAGCTGAGGGAGCCGGCGGTGGAGCCACTGCCTTCATAGTCAAACACCAGCAGGGAGTCATAGGGGGGAGCGGTGGGGTCATTGTCTGCTGCCTTCAGGCCCTGGAAAAAGAAGAGTAGGAGGCAGGAAGGTGAGGGAACAGCACTGCAAATAAAAGTGATATGTGAAAACAGCTTTTTCCAAGCTGTTTTCATACATGCACTGAACTTTTGTAGTTATTACCTGCTGAGGTGCAAGGGAGAACACCAACGTCCAAAGCAGTCAGATCACACATTAAATGGAGTTTAACTTGTCAGCTCTCTAGTATATACAGTGCCATGAAAAAGTATTTGCCCCCTTCCTGATTTCTTAGTTTTTTTGCATTTGTCACAATTAAATGTTTCAGATCATCAAACTAATTTAAATATTAGACAAAGATAACCAGAGTAACTACAAAATGCAGTTCAAGGGAAAAAAGCTATCCATACCTACCTGGCCCTATGTGAAAAAGTAATTGCCCTCCCTTGTTAAATCATTAATTGACCACATTTTTTGAAAAGCTGAGTTGAATTTCACCAGCCACACCCAGTCCTGATTACTGCCAGATCTATTGAATCAAGAAACCACTTAAGTAGAACCTGTCTGATAAAGTGAAGTAGGCTAAAAGATCTCAAAAAGCAACACATCATGCCACGATCTAAAGAAACTCAAGAACTGATGAGAAACACTCATTGACATCTATCAGTCTGGAAAGGGTTACAAAGCCATTTCTAAGGCTTTGGACTCCAGCGAACTACAGTGAGAGCCATTATCCACAAATGGACAATGGTTCTCACCATGGTAGGTGGCCGGCCTACCAAAATTACCCCAAGAGCGCATCGACAACTCGTCCAGGAGTGATGTTAAAATTCCTCCACAGTGATGTTAAATACTCATTGCCAGATGATTGCAGTTCTTGCTACCAAGGGTGGCACAACCAGTTATTAGGTTTAGGGGGCAATTACTTTTTCACAGAGGGCCATGTAGGTTTGGATTGCTTTTTTTTCCCTTAATAAATGACTGTCTAAATATAAAAAAATAAAACTTGGGTTATATTTGTCTAATCTTAAAACTTGTTTGATGATCTCAAACATGTAAGTGTGACAAATACACAAAAACTAAGAAATAAGGAAGGGGGCAAATATTTTTTCACAGCATTGTAGGTAGGCCTAATTGTCCATTTAATTCACAGTGCTCATCATGTTTTATGCCTCCTGCATGCTCTTTCCTAGCAACACCTTAATCTTAACCAAACTGAGTATTTCCAGTATGAAGTGGGCTGTCTCCTGCTGTGTGCTATGTGTGAGAAGGCCCTGAACAGATTCCACTAGTGTTCATGTGTGCAAACAGCTTTAGACCAGTCGTTCTCAAACTTTTTGTGGGGCAAGCCAAAGGGTAAGCCAAAATTTCAAGGCACACCTGTATTCATATACATCCTCAACCTATGTTAATACGAACATAGATTGAGGGCTGCTGATATTCCTAGTCTAGCTGAGGATCATTAGACAGGCACACCAGTGTGTCTTGTCACACCTTTTGGAAACCACTGGTCTAGACTGTCAGAAAAACACAAAATCTGACCAAGAACTGCTGGTCTTTTATTAATCTTGTAGACTTCGTAGACAAGAACATGCGACACATTAGCGGACTGGATTCTAATACTGACAGTCTACTGTGGGTTACTGTTGGTAAATACACATTGGGTGGGTCAGCTGAAGGCTGCCTTTATTGTTCAGTGGCACTTTATCAGTGGTTGCTGAGGCAGGGGAGTGATATTACAGATACACCTTTCACACACACAGACTGTGTTTGATGTGGGATTAGGAACATTCATACACAGGTTAATCTTTGGAGTTCCATACTCATCACTTCTAAACCAGTGAAGATTGTATGAAAATCTTTGCTAAGTAAAGCTGTCAGCTTCAGTTGATTAAGAATAGATACTTCTGTATTTGCACCAGAGATTTTCCACCTACAACAACTCAAACTCCAGGGAATCTGTGTGACTGAGAAGAGCACAATTTATGGTAGAGCGAGCTACAAGTCTAAGAGTATTAAGTAGAGGATTATAGTAATCCAACATTTCTATAGTAACTGTACAGTAAGCATAAGGGTATTATAGAAACCTATGTTCATGCTTTAACACCAATGCAAAAAAATCTAAGACCAATGTAAAACCACAAAAAAACCCCAACTGATGATCTTCGTGGACCCACTGAGACCACCTGAAAGGAGCAAAGCTCACTTTCCCAAACAACTGGGATTCGAAATGTCAACCTTCACTCCCACTTTTACTTCAGCACCAGGAGAACAGGCACAAGGGTGGGGCATGGGGGAGATCAGAGTAAGGCAGAGGAAGAGTTATACGTGTAAGAGTTGTACTTGTATTGTTCGTGATGTTTACGCAAACACATTGTGGGGACCTCCTACCTTTTGGCGTCAGAAACAAAATCATGGCTAGGCAAGTACTGCTTATAGTTAGGGTTAGAGGTATGAAGGGGTTGAGATGGACAGTAGGGAGGAAGGAGGGATTATGGAGGAGTGTAAGAGAGAGGAGGATTTGGGTCATGCTGGACAGATGCTGCCTCTATCTCTACAAGGAGATTCAGCAGACTACCCAGTGTGGCCTGAACTTAAAACCACCAACCCCCGTCCTACATACAGTAAATATATGGTTTTACTAACATACACAATTTTTAGGAACGAAAAATGGCTAAACAAATTTGCTCAAGTAGGAGTCCATAGAATGGCTTTTTTGCATCTCACTGTCACTCAGAATGGATGAATTGAAAGAAGTAAATCTGATAAGCTGTGAAAATGTTTTGTGGGCCCCGTTTGTTGTCTGACTGAAGACACTCCTGTCACTCTGGAACTCAATGGAGAGAGAGAATTAACGCAGAGAGGGAGAGGCGGGATGAGAAGCATCGGCTTGTCATGTCTGCAGGATTAAGCTGTCTAGATCAGCTTGCCATGTCTGACAGCTCCTGCTCATTATTCATAGCTGTGCTTGGCAGATGTCTTTATGCAGCTCAACCAAAGGGACACACACACATACACACTTACATGTACATGCAAACAATATGGATGCAACTAGTGCACAGACAGCAACATGCATCAGCTGCATCGACAGCAGTAACTCTTTACGCCTGAGATGATGATGTCAGCCCTGTTAAAGGAAGAGTTCAGTCTCTCCAAGATGCTTATATGATTAACTCTGAGAGTCATCTTAATCCATCTGAGAGAGTGTGCTGCTGTTAGGAAGGGTTAAATATGGTGCAAACAGACAGTGACACCACTGATGAAAAGAAAATAAATAATTTCAAATACAGTAACATGTATTGAAATTATTTATTTTCTTTTCATCAGCAGTGTCACTGATGAAAAGACACCACTTCTCCACATTATAATCCACAGTCGAGTCAGTGCAGTCCATTTTGTACATTAACTTGAATGAGAACCTCACATTTACATGCATGTAATGCAATAATTGGTCAGGTGTGTTTATGTGTGATGTCTTAGGTTTAGGGGCCGGTGTGTGTGTGTGTCTGTATATGTAAGCAAAAAGGTTAGGAGAGAAGAAAACAGAGCTACAAAGGCCCTAAAAAGTTGGTGGAGGCTATGATGGCAGGCTTTTCGATAGATGTTTTTATATGAGGTGATGAAATAAAAACGTCTGTTGTTTCATGTTATGTATCATTTATTTCGTGGTGCCACAAAATACACTGTTTGCAATCTTACACAGCACCACATGGAAGAAGGCAGATATGTGAATATCAGCACGGTGAGTGAAGCTGAGACAGAACCGGGTAGTGCCAAACAGGAGAAGGACCAGCCAAGACAAATCGAGGAGCCCGTTCCTAAACGAGGGGCTACCTCTGTAGCATGGGCGTGGTTTGGTTACAAAAATCTGACACGGACCAGAAAACTGTCCCCACAACAGGCTCAAACACCACAAACCTCTTCTATCACCTGCACAAGAACCATGTAAAAGAGTATAGAGAATGTTTCTGAATGAGAAGCACAAAAGAACCATCAAGTGCTCAAAATAAACCCCAGAGTTACACGTCAGAATTACTGCTACAGTTTAAACTTAAAAGTACAATGCTTACATTCGGTATTTTATATAGCAATATTTTATGCTGGGTCTGAAATCATTTGTTTTTGAAAAGTGTTTTTATTATTTTATACTTTTCCATTCTTAATAAACCTTTACCCAGAATTTATAAGGAGAAAAATTATCACATATGAATGAGTACCATTCATTTTGAGTATATAACTGAAAATGTAAAAAAGAAATAGTCCTTTCCATGTGGTCATTATATAAACTACTATTTCATTGAATTTACAGAAAATGTACTATATTGTGGGATATGAGATGACTTATATCGGCATACTGACCTGCACTACTGACTATTGCACTATTAAACTGTTCGTTGCAAATATCTGGTTTTGGGTGCTTCTAACACTGGAGTATCAGCACCCAAAACAGTGATACAAACCCCTATTTAAACAGACTGAATATGAACCTGGTGATTATGTTACCCCCCCCCCAGAAAAGCAGCAACAAACAGGAAAGCATAAAATACACCAATCAACTGATGTGAATCTGTTGTCAGAGACATTCCTTTTGGTACAAAAAAAACACACTGTATCTGTATGCTATGCAATGTGCATGGACAAAAATAAGATATACTGAGTTCTTGTCTATATCTAGTAAAGCAATGAAACTCAGAGTTCCCTAAGTCCTAAATTGTCCCTTTAAGGAACCATGGACGGCCTCAGCTGGTCTGTGGGATTAACTAAATGTAGTGCATTTACCTCCAGTTAGGTAGCCAAGCTGTGACCACATCTCAGGCAAACTAATCCTGACCATTAGCAAAGCTAATTAAGAATTACACATTGCTCTCTCTGTGTTTTTCTAAATGTCACTCGCTCCTGCTATAGTGCCTCCTTCTTTCCCTTTGTGTTTTAAACAAACCAGCCACTCATAATTATCATTTGTAACTGTGTAATCAGAGACACTTAAAAAATGTGATTTTGGCATTTTAACAGCTGATCCCAGAGTGAAATACAATCTAAATCAGCATCATTTTTTGTGATGATTAATGTGTACTTCGCTGTTTAAATATGCGCTGCTTTTGGTTTTAAATAGCACAATCAAAGACTCTGACTGTTACAGTGGGCCCGTTCTCATACTGGCAGCTCAGAATACCTACACAGAGCTTTGAAAAAATACTGTTTGAACTTGAATATTTTAAATCCTTTAAGGTGATGAGGTAAACTGCACACATCCTGGCCGGTCTTTGATGCTCGACACCAAAGGAGGAAAAAAAGATGAGAGAAGCAAAAGTAACTAATGTTGGCAAATCCAGCTTTTTATGGACACAGTGTTCACTTAGTGCTGTCAGACAGACAGTTTGTATTTCACTGAAGTTGTGATTCATCACTTCCTGTGTGCTTAGAAGTGCATGTGCACAACACTAGAATTTAATCTGGGCAAACAGACTGAACTGCAGTTTGCGAGGATGGGACTGCTGAACTCACACTCACAGGTTTTAACTGACATTTTACACAGAGATGTTGTCATAAAGGGTCTGTGGGTCATTGATGTATCATCCCACAGATACTGCTTAATGTTGTACCTCATGGATGAAGTCGCCTATGTCTCCTGGGTGGGGGGCTGCAGAGCGGAGAGGGTACTGGTGGTCATGGTGGAGGGGCCTCTCATCCAGACGTCTGATCCCCACTTTGACGCACTCTGGCTCCAGGGCATCAGGCTGCTGCAGCTGGCTCAGGTCGTAGTCCTAAACACCCACACAAAGACAGACATTCACATGTTGGAATTACAGTGAGTCAAAGCCATTGCATTTACACAGCCCTGCATCACAAATCCCTATTCTGCCTCAAAGGGCTTTACAACCTGTACAGCATACTGTCAGTCCTTAAAAAGAGAGTTCTTAGGAAATTCAATTGATGACAAATCCACAACCATTCCATTACTTAATAAGGATAAATAGTCAGGAGCACTGCATGTTTTAAACTGCTGCTCTTTTCCTGTTGGTGTTGTATGTAAGTCAGGTTCCCAGTGCAGGTGAGATGAAAAACATCACCTCCATCCCATGCATTGTAAGGCAGCTTGCAGATGGCACGCCTTGTATGAAATTGGCCTGAAGCAGGTTATCAGCTGATGCAGGCTGGCACTGAGATCAGCTGACTGAACTCGACTTTGTGGCCTGCCTTAACTAATGATTACTCATGATTTTGGTAAAATACATGCTTAGTACTATTGGGTGAAGCATGCTAACAAGAAAAGAGCCCGACAACCAGATAGCCGAGTGATTAGCGTGCGTACTACATGGGGAGATGCCATCAGCAGCGATTCCTGGACAGCCAGACATTTACTACATGTCACTACCCTGTTTTCTCTCCTACATTTCCCATCTGTCACCAAAAAAGATCTTAAACACAAAACAAAGAGTCTACACCCAGGTAACTAAAACTTTCACCACCAGGGGGCACTGTTTCAATGTTCTGTATTGACATGTTTTAGGGTGAGTGTTGCTGTTCTTTAAATTTTGATATTTCTTAAATTATTATTTTCAGCCCTTCATCTTGAGGAAATTCAAGAGGTTTTGGTTTTTCCCAGGCTGCCATTGTTGATAGGAAAGTACTATTAATGACTTGCCTGGTTAAAAAAGGTGACACTGGATCAATGTACCATCATGTGGTACAAAGTGGTATTACAGTAAAGTAATTCAACTCCAAACACATGAATATTTTGTGTTTCAGTCTCTTCAAACAACAGAGATTTTTCAGACATAAAGTCATAGCAGTTGTTTCTTCACATTCTGTTCATAGATTCAGCTAATTTTGGAAGGTCTTAAACATTTCTTAAACACAGGAATTTACAATAAGTACCTCTAAACCACAAGTTTAGAAAATGTAAAGGTGACAAATTCACCTTGATTTATCATTTTGAAGACTGTACTACAGCTATGTAATAGTCAAATAGTCCATTTTAGCCCCAAGTGCTGAATTGGCTGACAGAGCAACTTTGCTACCACCCAAGGCCAATTGCAAAGCTGTAAAACTTATTTTGATCACCACATCTACTCTAAACTAAAGTGTTCAAAGATATTAACTAGATTAAAACTTTAAATTTGAAAATACTGCTTGCATAAATATTTTGTGTTTCTGAGACATTTTCTGTTTCCTTTAGTTGATGAAACTATCTTTGATTAACTTTTTTCTGATGAAATAGGCCCCAATTTTAAGTATTATTTCAGAGTACTTATTTCTATTGTGTTTGTCAGCTATAATCTGAATCTATCCACTAATAATGTACTGTCCAGAGTGGGCATGTTGGGAAAATTCTGGGCTTGCAAATTATCTAAAATATTATGTATTATGTATACCAAGTTGTTATAACAGTTCAGTTGCTCAGGTTGTGCTTTATTTACCTTAAAATAGCAAAAGCTGCAACACCATGAATGAAGTGGTTAGGTAGGTTATTGATTCACACTGTGGTAGCACATTTAGGAGTGTGCAGAGTGATGCCCTGGTCTGGTGTAAAAAAAGTACTAACTAAATAAATAAATAAATGGGAAAATCTTTGAATTTCAATCTACCTTGGTGATGCTCATCAACAGTGGGTAATTGCACAATCTTTTTTTTTTGTTTTTGCAAATGAATAATAATCACAATTAACTATCAATATTTGTAGCATTTAAAAAAAAACTATTAATTTAATGTCCGCTCTCACTTGGTGTGGACTGTGGTAAGGTATCACTTCCTGTTCCTGTTGCATCGCACAGTGGTGCTTGTTGTGCAGCTTAACTTGTGTTGCTTGATTAACTAACTACTAACTTTCACATAGTGACTTATTTTCATAGTGTAACCTACACGTGCTTTATTAATAGCACACTTCGGGTGAATCACCTGCAAATTTATATTCATATCATTCACTCATTTCTTTAGGGATCCGCTAGCTTAGCGTAGCTTTTAGCTTAGCTCGTAGCCGAATCACTGTCAGCATGGCTTCTCCTGTCTCACCTCTTTCCTGCTCTGTGCGTCTAATGTTTAGTTATTCCTCGGCCTCCTTTACTAATAATGATACTTGTAATAAATGTAGCCAGTTTGTAGCTTTGGAGGCCAGGCTCAATGAATTGGAGACTCGACTCCGCACCATTGAAAATCCTGTAGCTAGCCAGGCCCCTGTAGCCGGTGCGGGCGAAGGTAGCTTAGCTCCAATTAGCTCTATCCCAGCAGACTCTTAGCCTTGTCCACCCTAATTGGAAATCTCAAAAACCAGTTTTACTTGTTGTTATCTATCGTCCACCCGGCCCCTACTCAGAGTTTTTATCTGAATTCTCAGACTTTTTATCTGACTTAGTGCTCAGTTCAGATAAAATAATCATAGTGGGTGATTTTAACATTCATGTAGATGCCAAAAACGACAGCCTCACCACTGCATTTAATTTA
>VUQI01062802.1:0-15313 GCA_015106735.1 Paratilapia polleni | reverse complement strand
GCCTGTCAGATTAGGAGGACGACCATGTCTTGGTAGGTTTGCAGTTGTGCCATACTCTTTCCATTTTCAGATGATGGATTGAACAGTGCTCCATGAGATGTTCAAAGCTTGGGATATGTTTTTATAACCTAACCCTGCTTTAAACTTCTCCACAGCTGCATCCCTGACCTGTCTGGTGTGTTCCTTGGTCTTCATGATGCTGTTTGTTCACTAATGTTCTCTAACAAACCTCTGAGGCCTTCACAGAACAGCTGTATTTATACTGAGATTAAAGTACACACAGGTGGACTCTATTTACTAATTAGGTGACTTCTGAAGGCAGTTGGTTGCACTGGATTTTATTTAGGGGTATCAGAGTAAAGGGGACTGAATACTAATGCACGCCACACTTTTCAGATTTTATTTGTAAAAACTTTTGAACACCATGTATCATTTTCCTTTCACTTCACAATTATGTGCTCCTTTGTGTTGGTCTATCACATAAAATCCCAATAAAATACATTTAAGTTTGTGGTTGTAATATGACAAAATGTGGAAATTTTCAAGGGCTATGAATGCTTTTGCAAGACACAGTATGTGTGTATGATTGTCAGATGACAAGACAAGAAAGATCATGAAGAAGTTTGGTTAAGTATGGTGGCATGTGTGTGTGTGCCTGTGTGTATTTTAATCTTTCATAAGAGGACAGATGTGTGTATGTTATCTGGGCAATAACAATGAGAAAAGTTTGAATGTATGTGTGTGTGTGTGTCATAATAACTCACGATTGTGGGTGCATTTCCCTTTGATGTCACTTTTTTCTCCTCCATCCACCACCCACTTCAAAGCAGAGCGCTCCAACGTCTGTTGCCAGTGGACACCCTAATACATAACTTTATACTGTCACTTACACCAGATCATTTAATTGTACTTTCACCACGGTACTCAAATTAAAACCAGTAAAGGGACATTAAATGCATATAAATGCATGATATCTGCAACTGTTGCAACTTCATAATTTAACTCTGTAGAGTACAGCTCATTAATATATTGGTAAAAACCTTCTTCCTTCTATTGTAACAAAGAGAGTATAAAAAGCTTATAGTGACATACAGAATATAGATATAAGTATGTATTTGATGGATGATGAAGTGTGTTGGTATTTCTGTAAGAAATGCCTCTCTTTCACATCTCCCTGTCTTGAAATAATACTAGAAAGAGCTTCTGGAAGAATAAAGCACTGGCAATAGGTTGAAGTAGCTCTGTCAGAATCTTGAGAAGACTAAGCCTGCCCCAAGGGGACTTTTGGAATAAACATTTTATAACCACTTTTAGAAAAGGAAACACAATAGCAGCCAGAGGACAATCTGATTATTAGGATCACTATGCAAATGTGTACTTGAGCGAGGCATTCATATCCTTGCCATCTTTTTGTAGAAGAGGCTTGGAGAGTGAGAAGAACACTTCCTTTAGGGCATCTGTATCGCTCAGCCAGCACGCTAATATTAGTGCCGTTACAGTAAATATCTCCCATTCCTCTCGTATACACAAACACATAAAAACACACAACAAATATATATGTTAGTCATGTGGTACTATCAAGGGTTTGTTATTTCATCAATACATACAGTGGGGTGTGGTGTAATTGCTGTCATAGAGGTGTTTTCTACTAATTTTGTACAAATCACACACTAATGCTTGTAAAAAGATGAGATATGCATAACATTAAAATAAATTTTTCCATATATGTGTTTCTTTGTTCTCTAGAAACCATAAATGTGTTAGGGTACTTTCTTTGTCTTCTGCCATGTTCTTTTTTCTATCCTACAAACATCATTGTCCTCATTGCCCCAAGACTCTGCTAGGCTGCTAAACATGGCCCAAAGGCAAACATGTAACAGACAGGCTTTTTTTGACCAGGACTTTTATCAGAGACAAAATATAGTGCATGGCGATAATGACATTTGTCATAACTGTCTTACAAAAATATTCAGGATTTTATTGCAGAGTTTGATCGAGAACTGGATCAGTTTTATGTCACTGGCCTATGATAGCAGAATGATGGAACAGTGGTTAGCACTGCTGCCTCACCACAAGAAGTCCTGGGTTTGAATCCACCAGCCAGCTGGGTCCTTTCTGTGTGGAGTTCTCCCCGTGCTTGTGTGGGTTCTCTCTGGGTACTCCATGTTAAGCCACAATAAATAGGAAACTGTAGAATTAACACTCTCAGTGTTAACATCAACACTCATTCAGAGTTTATATGGGAACCAATATTACAGCATTAACATTATTACACAATTAGTGTTAACTAACAAACTCTTTACAGTTTAAAATGTTAACACCAGGATAGACAAAAAAATACACAAAATTAGTGTTAAAAGTCCATTCATTAGACAGAATACTAGAGTAAAACCTAACTCTCTAGAGTACATTTCACAAAAATGTACACCACTGTTGTTACATATTAAACTAATATCAATGGACCATGTACCCTACATGAACAAAATTTGAGTTAAAATGCAGTTAGTGCAACAGTTCCACAATCCAGGTCCAATGATCACTCATCAAACTCACATTTTACTTTTTATTTATTTATTGATTTTCCGCCATGGGTTTCTCATTGAAAATGGAGCACAACACTCTGTGCAATGACCTTGAACATATGAATACATTGTCTGTGTGTCACTGAGGTGTACATCAGGCTACATATAATTACAAAACTGACTGATAATCACCTTAAAAAAGTGAGTATGTCAAACATGCCACCTAACATCAATCAGTAAAATAATAGAATAAAAATGTAGAAAATAATTAAATAATAGTGCATCCTGGATTTAAAAGGAGTTTGTTAAAGGTACTCTTTGGATAAGGGAAATAAAGGATACATGTAGAATTAAAACTACAAAGGAAAAATAAAAAAAAAAGACAGAATGGGTCTCTTGAGATCTTGAGATAGAAATTGTTATTTTCCTTAAATAAATACCTCTGCATTAAACCCTGAAAGCTACATTTTGCTAGCACTGAGTCATTAGTCATTTTTGTGGATATGCTTAACCAAAACTTACCCATAGCAGTGTAAGATCAGAATTTCCTTTTATATTTGTTAATACAAACTTACAACTGTGGTGAGAGACTCATTAACTAAACACTACTTCATTTTGGAGGACATTTATTTAAAAAAAATGAATGAATAAAAATCATTTAATTTAGAGGGTTGTTGCATCAAAAGGTCCCTAGAAAAGTTTGTGCATTCAAAAAAGACCTATTTAAATTAAGAATCTTTTAGTTACTGTTATTTTAGGTTACACTTGGCACAGCAATTCTTATTCTCAACCACAGTTTTCTCTCTTGAAGCATTAGAATTTCCTTTTTTTTTTCAGTTATGTAGTAAGGGTAATCTTTACTTTTAACGACACCTCCATGTAGAACATATTGGTGAACATACAACAGCTATTTTTAGGAAACTAAGCATATAAGTCTGTTAGTTTTGCCCTCATATGCTGTTAGTATGCCTTTGCACCATTTTCACCAACACAAATTCTTAGTACATTCATTGCACTTAAACCCCATGCCTATTTCATATGCACTATGTATCTTCACATTTAATATGTGCCTGGCACTTTGATTTCATGCTGTCAGCTGTCAAAGCACCTCAGATGAACCTGGCTGGCTCAGTCCTGATAAGTCTTTGCTTTACTTTGGGATACAGCATCTATGTTCATCATGCTATAGTTTCTAATGAATTACAAGATAATAGGCACAAGTGTGCACAAATGAAACTGCCTCATTATAGTCTTTAGTTAATGAGGTTTCAACACACTGTTCCCCCCACACATACCCCGCCTTCTCTGTTCCTCAAACCATGCTCTGTGTCACCCTGGGGTATTGTCACTAACATGTGAAAAGAAAATAAATTATGGTATTTTATGATGTGCTCATATACACACATAGACATATGCATCATAGCAACAGGGTTCATGGGTGTAATATGATACTTCACACATCAGTCAGTTATTTAAGGTAAGTAGAAAGTCCATAAAGCCCCTCATGATACATTATGAAAGTGCTTAACAAATTTATTAGACCACCAGCCAATGTAAGGTTTATGCCACAGCTGCAAAATAAATTAACAGTACTGGTAATTACCAAAATATATATATTTTTTAATGTTTCTGTAATGGTTAATCCACCAGCATGCACAAGTTTAGTGGCTGAATGTTATGCTTGATTAATTTGTGACTTCCAGTGAGCCAAATTTGGGTATGAATTCACTTTGAAATTTCTCACTCCTGTGTTTTACCATTTTGAACAGGGGTATATATATACAGTGGTGTGAAAAAGTGTTTGTGATAACTGGCAATGAGTCTTTTACAGCGCTGTGGAGGAATTTTGGCCCACTCATCTTTGCAGAATTGTTGTAATTCAGCCACATTGGGGGGTTTTCGAGCATGAACTGCCTTTTTAAGGTCATGCCACAGCATCTCAATCGGATTCAGGTCAGGACTTTGACTAGACCACTCCAAAGTCTTCATTTTGTTTTTTAAGTCATTCAGAGGTGGACTTGCTGGTGTGTTTTGGATCATTGTCCTGCTGCAGAACCCAAGCGCGCTTCAGCTTGAGGTCACAAGCAGATGGCCGGACATTCTCCTTCAGGACTTTTTGGTAGATAGGTCCTGAAGCAACAAGACAGCCCCAGACAGGCAGGCCATTCCATCCTCTCCACACCCAAATTCTGGAGGCAAGCTGTTTGGCATTGGCAGAGAAGATTTGGCAAGTTCTTCATATTTAGTAGCGGTGAAATTTCACGACTGGACTTATTGCACAGGTGGCATCCTATCACGGTACCACCCTGCAATTCACTGAGCTCCTGAGAGCGACCCATTCTTTCACAAATGTTTGTAGAAGCAGTCTGCATGGCTAGGTGCTTGATTTTATACACCTGTGGCCATGGAAGTGATTGGAACACCTGCATTCAATGATTTGGATGGGTGAGTGAATACTTTTGGCAATATAATATAAAATTCCCCATATATTGTATTGCCAAACATATATGCTGCAGTTCAGTTGTGTTGGTGCAAATTTATACCCTGCCCTTTGCAAACAGGCTTTTTGATTAGGAATAGTGAAAATGCAAACAAATATAGACAAATATACTGATCTTATTGCAAATTAGAAACAAATTTGGTGAAATTATATGTTTCTTTTGTAAATGGCATTTTCTACTGAACCAAGCAACTCACAAAGCTGGATGACAGACATTCACACTCTCAATCTTTTAGTTAATGTGACTGCATGCATTCAGACTTATGTCATGTTGAAAGTGCTAGGTAAATCTTGCTAGTTCTGACCCAGCAAGATTGCTTTGGTTTACCTTCTTTGCTTTTACCAGCTACCTATGAAAGGGGGACACTGCTGAAAATCCTAAAAAAGATTTTTTCTTTTTTAATTTGAAATTATGATTCACAGCAGATTCGCTTGTACATATAGTTATTATAAGTTAATTTGTTTTGGGATGTCTTTGTTTTGTTTTGTTTTTTTCAGATGTTACACTGGTTATTTGTTCTTTCATTTGTGTCTGTCTTAGTTTTTGGGTCTCCTTTTTTTTGTCTATGTATTGTGGTAAGCTTTATATAAAAAAAACAAAAACCAACCCAACAGCAAAAAAAACAAACAAACAAACAAACAAAAAACTGAATAAACAAGATTAAAATAAAAGTAATAATCTGCTACTACATAAATGACTGGGAAATGGGACACGGTTGCCAATAGTGTCCAATCTACTTAGTATTCATTTTGAATGTCTGCCCATCTACCCATTTTCTTGTCCAAGGTAAAATTTGGGGAAGGCTATATTTAAATGAATACCTGCAGTGTCTCGCAGCATTCAAAAAAAAAGGAATGAGAGGGACATGCATTTACACACATAGCACAGATGGAGTAACCTTATTGACACTGGATTTGTCAGGATCTGACAATAAAAAATGTTCTGTGCTCTCACACACATTAGACAGGTCAGCTCTCAGTTCTGCAGATTTCAGGTTTATACAGGGAAAGGGTTTGGTATGAAGCAGCCCTTATCAGATTAAATTCTGTGCTCCCCCTGAGCTGTCAGGATTCATCCCAAAATGGGTGACCCCACCTCTGAGATCCCAGTGCCACAGTATTGTGTTTGTCAGATTACAACAAACTGTGACTGTGTTGACAGTAGATTACTGATTTGGTCTTATTATTTGTGACCATTAATGTTTGCTGCTCTTGATTGGGTTCTTAATTATTGAAATTAACTGGCTGCATCTGTCTTCATAAAATTTGGCATTGTTAGTAGTTCCCACTCCCATTGGTACAGCCTCACGGTACGCCGTCCCGCTCTGGCACTTAGAGTGCAACAAGTGTTCAGCAAGCTCACACTACCACCCTCTATACCCCCCAAAATTATATTAGAATGTTCCAGATTTCTGAGCATTCTAAAAGAAAGAGGAAATCGGATGAACACTCTAAACACCTAAAATTAGCTAAAAACTATTGAAAAGTGTCAGTTATAAATTTGTTTTAATTTAAAGTTGACAAATAGCTCTTTCAAACTATATATAAGCATTTAGGATTTGTACGTTTATATTTTCATCCTCTCTTTTTGCTTATCTCTTTCTCCTCCCTTTCTCTTTATCTGCCTCCTCCACCACTGCTCTCTCCTCACTCATCTCCATCTCATCCTCTTCCTCCTCGCCTGAAGTCTCATCTCCTGAACTGAAGTCAAGTCTCTAACATAAAAGATTTATTAATGTGCTTATTTATTCCCAATATTGTCGCAGTCAGTTATTGTAAGCAGATTAGACATGCGACCCTCCTGTTTCTGGACAGCTGACAATGAGCCAGCTATATAAAACCAACAGCTGGTCATAAGATCATATTATGCCAGCTAATATTATAGTTAGGTATAAGAGTGAGTCTCCTAAAAATCACACTTTCCCTCTGATAAACAGTTCGATTACATTCTCCCATCGTATGAGAGTTTATCCACTGATTGCCCAAGTCTGACAATGTTAGATCCACTTCAAAGACAGTTTCAATAACAGTGGCTAACAGCGGCAAAAACAGCAGCCCTTACCAACAGAAATGCTCAAGTTATCCTCAACACTCACCTCAATATCACTGTTATCGGTCAGATGTGAACTTCATTGTCTCACCAACCCCTATCAGACTCCTTTCACAAAGTTTTATAGCCTCCTTAAGAGTAAATAGACGTGGAAGCTTCACACCCGGCATTTTGACAGCTGAGGTAAAAAGTGGACTAACAGGCTACACTTGAGGTGACTCGGGGGTCAAAAAGTAAAATATTGCGAAATATTTAATTGATATATATCCATTTTTTATTCCTGATTTATTGTTAAGTGTTGATATTACTCAAATATGTTAAATTATAGTGTGTACAAAAGTGTTTTCATACACAGAGCGTAGTAGAAACTTGCCAGTTGGCCGCGTCCATTATGGGATACAGAGAGTTAATTGAGGTGCTAACTGCTTACTGAGCCTGCTCGGCCGATTACATTACAAGCAAGTAATAAATTCTAGTTAAAGAGAAACTCTTCAGATGTCTCCTGTATATACGAAAGGAAACAACGTACTTTAACTTCTAATCTATTGAGAGTTACCTTCTGAGAAACAGACCTCCTTTTTGTGTAATTCTGATTCTTTTCATGGCTATCTATGAAAATTTTTTTATCTTGCTTCTATACAGTACATTGCTTATGTAAACTACTTACTGTTAAAAAAATTAAGGTCTTTACAAGTGGACCTTAATTAGTTATTAGTTATTTATCTTCATCAAATGTAGATGACAACTCGCCATCATGTTCTTCTTCCCTCCCTTCACTCTTGCCTGGCTTTCAAACCGGTCTAGTGGGAGACTGGAGTGCTCTTTGGTGGCGCCTCATTTCCATTTTGATTTCTCTTTGCCTTTGTAGTGGTTCATCATCTTCCGTCTCAAGGCCTCACAACCCTTCGTCCCTCTTCTCCCTTGACTCTGGCTTTCATCTCTCCCCTCCTTCATCCTGGCCTCTTGGCTTGTTTATTTATACAGATGACCACCAACCCATTAACAACACCAAATCATGCCTTGTCTCATCTAGATCAAGAGAATAGAACATGGCTCATATGCCTATAGGGTCTGACAGGCATAAGAAGTTGCTTGCCACTGTATATCATATCTGAAATATGGTGGCTTGGTTGTCCAGGATTGTAGAGTGATGGGGATTCTGATGTGGCACTTGAAATTCAGAACTCATCTGTTTACTTTCAGGAGATTATAAGTCATACATTTCTAAACTTTGTCTAAATCTTTCAAATATGTCAGACATGTATGACTAAATAAAATTGACACGGCTAGAAAAAATGCATTTATAATACAGAGTCAGATAGCAGAGTAGGGAGCTATGGAAGCATTGGGGGAAAAGTGAAGAGAGACAAGACAACAGAGAGGATGCTGAAAAGTGAAAGCAGCAGTACACAATGTAGGGAATAACAGTATCAGATAGACAGGGGAAGGACAAAGCATCCTGACAGACCTCTGTTGCTCCTCCTCATGCAAACTATAGTTCTATCCTTCAAATACAAAAATTCTCAGTGGGCTTATAGAGTTGTCACACATCAGGTATCGCTCAGCGTGGCTGAAATGGGGTGTTGATTGGACTAGATCTCAGCATCTTGTTAGGGTTTTGTTGGCATACCCTTTATAATTAAGGGCCAGTTTGATAGAGAATAAAGCAATTACAGTGGGCTTGAAGGAAAGACCATGGGGATAAATGCTAAAATCTCATGGGAAGATTATGTCTAAATGCACTCTAACACAAATCATTTTTTTCCTGGAACTTGTGCTGTCATACAGTATAAGGGGGAAGGCAGAAATTTCATAACATGTGGCAAGATCTTTTTGTTTATTGACTACAAGTAAGCCACTAATTATCTTTTGTGTTCTTTTTTGTACAACTGTAAACATTCATTCATTTGTTTATCCAAATTCACGTACTTACTTTTTACACTTTAGTACTTTTCAGCAAGTACTTAAGCATTTTTATTAGATTAGATTAGATTGATATTAGTATCTCAGCATTAAATACAAAACAATATTCAAAAGTTTTTTTTTAAAGCACTGCCTTACCAAATAATATGTGCTCTTACTTATGGCTAAAGGTCTAGATGGGTAAGATGAGTTTGGTCTTTACAGAATTGATCAAGTCATGATCAGTACTGGTTTATTGCTGTTTGACTTGTTCACAACTACAATGTCATGCTGGGATCAAAAAATATGGCTGCATAAGCTCAAGGTAGCAACAGTTTATAGACCCTTGTTCTGCAGTGATTCTCCACTGGCTAAAAAACTTCAGGACCGGTGTTGGGTGTAATGCGTTCCCAAAAAAAAGCATTACTGTAATCATATTACATTTTCGATAATGCAGTAATTTAACACATTACTGTATTAAATTCAGTAATCACATTACAGTTACAATTATGTTGTTACTTGAGTTACAAAGGTTCTTCAATTATCTGGAAGATGGAAAGGAGAAAAAAAAAAAAACATCAAACATACCTTTTTTTCTTCCTGTGCACTTGCTACAATCGGCTAATTTCAGTTCCTGTGCAGGAGAAGGAAAATGGTGGAGCAGTCTACAACATTTGAGAAGTAGAGATATGTTGCGTTTATTTTTATTGCATGAAAGAACGAGAGCACAATGGTAAAGTGCAAACTGCATCCAGAACTTAAACAATTATATTATTATGGTGCTAACATAACATCGGCTCTTTGCAAACATCTGTACAGACAGCATGCTAACACAAAGCTAGCGAAAGACGCAGAGTGACGTTAAAGCTGAGTGTATGCAGACCCCAGCCAAGCAGCTAGAGCCTGACCTTCAGCAGATAACAAAGGCAGTGATGGGCACTCATGCTTATAGCATTGTAGCCTTCATTTCAACTTTGCTTTGTGTTGTCTGCTTTGTGTGTCAGTGTGAGGGACTGTAGTCGAAGGTTTATATTGTTAACAGGTAATTATGTGACAATGCATTTCAGGCCATGTTACAGAGTAATGCACTGTCTCAGAGGAGTAATTAAGTAATGTAATGCATTATTTATTTTTTTATTTTTTTAAAGTCAGAAGTAATGTGTGATACATTACGTTTTTGAGTAACAACCCTAACATTGTTCAGGATAATGATGAAATATGCCTGGAATGACTGCTCAGCTTCAAAAGCTTATTCAACAACATGCACCAGTTTTAAAGCAGTTTTCTTTTTCTTGTTTACTGTAAAATGTTGGGTTTTATTCTTTGCACAGTTTGAAATATCTGCAGAATAGTAGAGAATTAATGGCAGGCATTTTTTCACCACAGATTAGCTGATGAAATCATTTCAAATATTGAGAGATCCTGTAGTTATGCGTAGCCAAATTGCTGGTTGGATGTGGCTGGATCTTCCCTAATAACAGTGTATACATCCCAGACTAGAATACCCCTCCTCTAAATTCTACCCAGCCTTTACGATGTATATAACCCTGTTGCTTTGTCAGGCTACACAGTCTTCTTCTGGGCTTTCCTACTACTCGAGAAGCAATTTCTTCATCGTCCATACTTGCAAGCACAGAATGAATTTGCCTAAAATGAATAAACTGATCGTAAACTGGTCCCTACTGTATGTGTAACTTGCCTTTGCAAGTTATCATGGGCATTCTTATTGCCATCTTTCATTAACTGAATTTTTCATCTTTATGATGAATGTTCACATCTATTAAGGGAATATGGATAAGGATGGCAATGATCTGGGCTTAACTTGAACAATATCTAGTTACAATTTACAGTTAATACACACATATAGTGGAGAAAAACTTTTGGCAATGTATGGTTTGGATGTTTGTTTAATAAAAAGCATTTGTCTGATGTCAAAATTATTTTACTGGTGAAAAAAAGTATGTTGTATTAACTATGCACCTGCTACAGTGTGTAGTTCATAAAAATCTGCAAAGCATCACCTTGTTTTCCATGACTTTTGAGTGGCCATTACTATACTGTTTATCGGCATGCCTTAAAATTAAATTAGAAACACAAGAAATTATATTGAGATTAGATTAGAAAATTGGACTAAAGTTAAAAATAAAAAAATAAAAAAAACAACATGGCAGCACTGTTCAAAAAGTTTCTAAAGTGCACTTTGTTTTTTTCTCTCTATTGGAAGTTCTTAAAGCCATTCACCATACTGGTGAATGATGACAACACATTGTAGGTGAGCAGTGAACTTCAACTGCTGCACTCTGTTTTCAATCCGTGATTTTGTTTTGTTCTGTGAAATATAATTGAGGATGAAGTGTGCAGCCCAAAAAGCTGAAGTGAACGAGATAAGATGACAAATGACTCAGAGCATCAGTCATGGGTATCTTAGAGATGAAGCACTGTACATTTGACACTATCTGTACCATTTTCAAACCTAAAGAGTCAGGGAATGAAGACAGAATTGAAACTGTCCTACCTGCCATCTACTATCATTTACTGCAGACTTGAGTAGAAGAGAGGACAGCAAATGGCCTGGAAAAGAATATGCTAGTGTTGTGGTCCTGAAGATTCTTTGACAGTGGATAAGGAAACATTAGCTGCTGTGGTGATACATCTTTAATGGCATTTTATGGCCCCTGTCTTCAGCTAAAACAACTAAACCATTCTAGCAGAGACTTGGTAATATACCAAAAAAAGCAGACGATACATGGTGAGTGTGTCTGCATGTGTGGTGACAAGGGAGAAGAAGAGTGAAGAAAGAGGGAAAACGGAGGGAAAAACAGCTTAGCAAAAGTAAATGATAATTTGGCACAGATATCAACTTGATTAAAAAGTTGTTTCGGTTGCAGGAGAGTGTCGTTATGCAGCCATCCATAACTGAAGAGCACTAACAGATTGCTTGGCTTCCAGCTCATGTAATTGTTCCAAGGCTTGGAAAGAAAAAAAAAACAAGAAAAAAAAAACATGGAAGTGCCATCCAAGAAATGACATAAATAGGATTCAGAATACGACATGTACTATGAATTAATGAACAAATGGTGTTTCACAGTCTCCTCTGTTGGTTTGTTTCCAGGCCTGACGCTGAATAAACGAAGATCAAATAAACTCTTAAAACGCACATTTTGTTTCATCAGCTGGCCATGTGAGAATATGAAGATATACATTGGATGGGAAATCAGCAAACAATCAAGTGAAGGAAGCTGGCAATAAAGAGATCATTGTACTACAAAATACATATCCAAGTTTGTTAACTTTGCATTTTCTTTTTTTTTTTTTAGTTAAAATGAAGGTTCAAGTTTTCTTTTATTAATTGAGAAATGTAATCTTCAGGTCTAACTACCACAACTTACCCATTCAGGAAGCAGGGTCCCTCTTCAGATACCAACCTTATTCTCTCTTAAATGTTTTCATGGTAGTTTTTCCTTTTTCGAATTAAGGATAAGGATGGAGGCTGCTACATGTGATACAGATTGTAAATCAACTTGAAGCAAATTTGTGATATTGGGAAATAAATTATATGCCTGATCAGTTTTGGTGTTCTGGCCAATTCCTCCTTCACAGTTTTTACCTCATTTTTTTGGACCTATTTATCTGCCTTTGTAGGTGTGTGTGTGTGTGTTTTTTTTTTAAGTTTGTGAAACCTCCCTTAGCCTTTGTGTTACTAATCTGATGAACTTGAACTTTAACATGATTTTTTTTTTTTTTAATTCTCAAAAGAATTGGAATTTAAAATTTATTATTATTTGGTAGCTTAGGTTCATCTTGTCGAAGTTGGATGTATGAACTTTATGGTCAAATGCATTTTGCTGAGTTTTATTTCCTGCAAGGAAAAAAAAAACATTGTACATGATAATCAGGTCTGACAGAAGAATAATGCCCCCTCCCCCATGGAGGGATAGAAAAATAATGGCTCCACCCCCCCATCCCCATGGCCCTGAATTGGATAAATGGAAGAAAATGGAGAGATGGATGGATAGAAGAATAATCTGACGTGACTTGTCTCTGCCACCCACAACCCATGTTTGTTTATGTGGTGTCTTTTCCCTTAAAGCAATGGTTTTTTTTTTTTTCATTACTAACCACAAACTCTAGCTGACTTTTTTTCATGACATTTTTCTGTACACTGTAAAACATGTTAACCTTTAGCTTCTGAAGACGCAGCCAAGCAGACAGCTAAGGGCAAAGCTTTCTTTATGCATTTTGAACTACATTTTCTTATCATTCCAGACACTTTAATTGCAAGTGTTGGGCAAAAGCAAATCATTGTGTACACAAAAATATATTCTTTGTAACCACATAGCTATCAGTTGCAGATATTGACACATCCTGAAGTTGGTCCAGAAACAGAAACTAACAGAATTTACTGTATATACACCTAAAAACCTTATTTTGAATTCCGACTTGTGTTCAAAGTGGGACAGTTACATCAGTAAATCTTCTTCTAGGAGGAGGTCAAAAGGTGAAAGGAATCAATGCCATTGAGTCATCCTAGAGCATGAGTGGAAAGGAAGGGTGAGATGGAGAGATAGAATGGGGGCAGGGTGGTAGCAGACTTGGAGAGGAGGGTAGCTGGGTCACCATTAACCAACAGGACAAAAAGGCCGCTGGGACCTTCGATTATCCCCAGCATCAGTCAATAAAGGTTCGATGGGCGTCTCTCAGGGCATGACAGTGAATGGTGTTTGTAGGGCAAAAGTAAGGGATGCTAGAGGACGTTCTTGTCAACAGAAGGTGACAAGAAGAAAGCACCCCTTTACTAGGAGTGGAAAATATAGAAACATTTAATGACATTAACATTTTTGTTGAGAATAAGACCACATACAAACTAAGCACCTTAACTACAAGCAGCAAATATAGATATAGTAAGGTCAAAAGTTAAGATGTATACATAGGTGATAGATCGGTTGTAGTAAAGCTATTGTTGCTGAAGTGCTTCTATTTTAATAGGGTTGCATTTTCTTACTGTACAGGCACATCGGAACCACTTTGATTTGACCAAAAATATACCTGACATACGTTCAACCAAACAGGGGAAAGAGAATCCAAGAGTTTGGAGTAACAGATGGATAACACTGGACCCTCTTGCCCCGTTCCTTTGTAAAATGAGTGGGATAAAGTCTTTATCCCGCTGACATTTTCACATAAGAGTATGGAGGCTGGAGAGAGATTAAAAAAAAAAAAAAAGAAATTTCAGCACCAAGACAGCTGAGTCACTGGTCTCTTACAACGCAGTAAACACCACAGAAATACAGTGTGATTATCCTTAAGGTGTTACAGTTGTTGTTGGTTCTATTTATAGTTTTGATTTGGGCAACGGGGAGTCCCTTTCTGTCTGACATAGTGATTTTGACAGTGGTGCAAGACAAAAATGAACAGATCTTTTGAGACTGCACTGAAATGTACTGCCGCAGTTTAACTTACACCAAAAAAAGGCTTTCATCTTGGCTTGCTAAGGGCTAGCTCCAGCCATTTTGGTGCTCATCCACAGGTTTTGAGCAAAATAGTTATTTTTAGTCATTTGAATGAAATAAACTTTTAAAAGTACTTCTCCAGGCTTACGAAGGTCTTTCAAAGTTTTTCTTTGGATATCGGCTGCTTTTTCACTCATTTTCAGTTCAGTTCTTGTACCTGACCATTTTCAGAGGAATGTTTTGTTTTGTTTGTTAAGCCACTTGACACTTACCTATGAATCATTCCAGCACAAACAAGGGATGAACCAGTGTTATGTCTACATATAACAGACAACAAAAGAACCAAAGAGCAAAGAACCAATTTTAAATTGTATCTTTAGCCACTTTGCTACTAGCAGCTTGTTGCAAAACCACATAACCACAGCACCTTATGGTTCAATAAAATATGTTTTCATAATTACATGGCTACCTAGTTACTTTAGTTATTTAGTTAGTTACTTATTATTAGAGAGGTCATATCCTATATAGATAGGATATGACCCCGTCAGTATAGTCCCCGTCAGTACTCTCGCTGCAACAGAGTACTGACAGGGATTAGAAAGAGAGACCATATTTCTCCCATATTAGCTTCTCTTCATTGGCTACCAGTTAAATCCACAATTGAATTTAAAATCCTTCTCCTCACATACAAAGTATCAAAAAATCAGGCCCCATCATATCTTAAAGACCTCATAGTACCATACTATCCCAATAGAGCACTTCGCTCTCAGACTACAGGCTTACTTGTGGTTCCTAGGGTATTTAAAAGTAGAATGGGAGGCAGAGCCTTCAGCTTTCAGGCCCCTCTCCTATGGAACCAGCTCCCAGTTTGGATTCAGGAGACAGACAC
>VUQI01062793.1:0-13397 GCA_015106735.1 Paratilapia polleni | reverse complement strand
TTCACTCTACTGAGTACTAACAGGAGGAGAATATTTCTGCCGTGGGAACTGACTGCATTGTTCGATGAAGCGGTTCACCTTGGAGGCTCACATGGTAGGTCATGTGGCTGCATGTGTTTCCAGTGCCAACTCTGCTCATGATTAAAATGCATAATAAAGTAGATCTCCCGGCCTCCTCTATGTTGATAAGCCACCGTGGAATAGAGCACTCGTGTGTAAGGGTGCCAAGGATGGCACAGCTTAAGGCAGCTTTCAGCTCGCTATACAGCCAAAGTACGCAACGACATAACTTTTTCATGCGTAACACTTACACATGAAAACATGGTTAATACCTTATTAAAACATTTTGATGCCGTTTTTATTTCTCTTTCATTTGCATGCTGGCTTTTCATTTGGCTATCAATGGCAGTGACCATGAGAATATGTATGTACAAAGAGGCAACCTCTGGGTCTCAAAAAATAAAAAATAAAAAAAAGCCAAAAGTATTTCAAGTCTTTAAGTGGCCACTTGAGGCTGTTTCCAAAAGCAAGTCAATCTCCACAGACTCCCATGTTTAAAAACATATAGCAGAAATAAACATGTTTACAGCCTGGTAGTAAAACAGTTTTAGCCTTAGTAGCTAATATCCTGATTCATAACAACTGTACAGATTTAATTTTCTTAATAACTCACCTGTTTAAATTGTATTAAGGCTGAACAATTAGGGGCGTGGTAGCTGTAAATGATAGGGTCTGCCGACAGTTTCTTACCTCCGCTAATTTGAATAACTGAACTGGACCTGTCAATGATGTTTATGGTGTTGGTGCCTTTTGGAGCATTTGTAATGCAACAGTCTGAGAAATAATATGTCTTGCTTTGCAGTTAATGTACTTACAGTCCATCTAAGAAGTCTTTGCTCCATGTTTGGTGAGTGAAATGTTAGTATTGTGTTTGTATGTTACTTAACAATAATTACCAGTTATCCCTGTGAGGTATCTGTGTCTCTGCATTGAACCTGTACACTTTATGAATGCAGCTTGCTAATCAAGCTTGCTAGCCTTAGCTGATAACTTAACACTCCACTATCTCATCCAAATACGGTCACGTGTGACTCCAAAATGTTGAGACCCATAAAGCTAAACCTGAGGCCACAAACCAGTGGGTGATGTCACGGTGGCTATATCCATCTTCATATACACTCTATATACTAATGTCTGCTCTTTGCGCCCGTTTCCTCCTTTGTTGATGCTGTTCTTTGTTATATTGTTTTGGTCACCTGCAAGAACATGAGTCGTTCTAGGAAGTCACTGACGTAGCTTCCTAACGGTTTAAGGCTGGGGTAGGACTTCTTCATCCACATGCCTGGGATACGACCCTTCAGGATGCTGCTGACCACCTCCTCTAGCTCTGCAGACATCACTACAAGGCCCTGCAAATGAACACGTGCACACACACACACACACACACAAATCACATTCATGTGATTAACATCTTCACAACTTGAAAATGTCACGTTCAAGTCTTGTTCTGACACTGAATCAAATGTGAGAGAAACTGAAGCGTAAAGATCTTTCTCTCGAGATAGTAGGTGACAGACAGCTGCATAATGGGGAACTCTTATTGCTCTGTGGGGGGCCTTTGATGCCACAATGAACTATCATGTGCTTGTTCCCCTTGCTGAGTCTTGTGCGCTCTCTTCAATTCACTCCTGTGACGATGGAACATCTCAGAAAGTGAGGAAATGTGTTCATTAAATGCTATGAAGAGAAGCATGCAAGTGTCTAGGTATGTTTTCCTAATGTTTTGAATGTGGTGTAATGGAGAGTGCAATGTTATACAGAGGAACTTTTGAATAAAACAATTCAGTGAACTAACAACTGAAGTAATATTATTACTCTCATTAAGTCTAACTATAGTCAATTTTAGAAAGCTATTTTCAGTTTCCAAGTGTGTTTGTGACAATTTAAGAAAACAATAAAATAACTAATTAAAGTTATATGAAGATGTTAAAATTTAGTTGGGAATCCAACTACTCAAACTCTTGTACTACTTACGCATGGTCTCTTTTAGATTTATCTAGTGCACAATTTAGCAACAGTGCTTTTAAGATGATAATAACACACAGACTTTTAGAAAGATTTTACATGCAGGTTAATGTCTAAATTGTTCTAAACTTTCCTTGGCTTCACTAAGAGAAGATGTATTTTAGATTGTTGCATTTGATTGCGTTCTGCTGAATTCTTACAGTATCTGATTTTTGAGGATGCATTACCAGCGTTTCCTGTGTAATCATTCAGCAGATGAATTATTGCTTTCACTGAACAGAAACGTGAAATCGATGATGATTCATCATTTGGCCTTACTGTTTGTCTTAAACAAATTTACTGTAATTACAGTGCATTTGGATAGTACCCAGACAATAAGGATCTCTGAGAACTGTACCAGGCTCAGATTTAAAGACTTAATACTTAGCCCTTACTGCTATGTCAGGTATTACCAGAGACATTATAAAGAAGAGACAAAGCACTCTCAGAATCATGAATAGAAAACGATGGGAGAATTCCCCAGTGCTGAAGACGACAGGCGTCTCACCCCTTCTCTCAAAGAGCCAACAGACAGCCAAACTGGGAAACACATGAGCCAATCATCTTGTACATTTCTAAGTGTACAGTTAAAGTTCATGACAGTTTCAAGTGGGTGTGGATATATCCACCTGCTATCATACTTAAGATCTAGGCAAGGGTACTTTTTCTAAGTTTTCATAATGTAAACTAGCACAACATTTGTTCAAGTGCTCCAGTGGGATGAGCCAGAGACTTTGATCATATCCCACTTTAGAGTCATAAAACTGTTCTTATATCCCATGACTACTGAAATGAAAGTTACCGTTCTCTCTCCATTTATTTAGACAGGGACTTGGTCTAGCACAAAATAACTGCCCAGAGGTTTTGCCGAGATGGCTGCCAAGTGACGAGACTTGATTCTAGATATTTACAGATTTCTCTTGTGGACCACAAAATATGCAGCGGTGATTAAAACTTATACTCCTCAAAATTACTGCAAACACATCCCAGTCTTTTCTACATGTATGCACTTACCTTTATAGCCTTCTGAATGTTGATGCAGGAGTCTCTGATTGTGTCGAGCAGGTTGTTGAAGCGGCCCATCTCCTGCACCAGCACTGTGTTCATGCTCTGGTTGTAGTTGGTAGGAAAGCGACTCATTGCTGCCTCCAAGTCAAAGTCTTCAGGCAGCTTGCTCAGGATGTCAGCTGCCACTTCAAAGACCATGTCATCTGAGGATTTGGCATCTCCGCCTGAAGAGCGGGACTGATCAGAGACACAGAGTGAAATAGACAGACAGAAAACTGATTAGAAGGGATGGCAGGATGTGGGGCTCAGACTCGATTGACAGTTCATAATTTTGGGGGAAAATTACCATTTGCTGTCTTTGACTCGTCAAATTATGTATTCTCTTTTAAAGACTCATTTGCATTGGTGCTATTTTGATCCTGAAAAGACCCTGATGTTAAAATGGCCTGACTTCTGACTTGACTTTGCTTATATTTCACCATCTTTGTGCCTGAGTGTTTCAGATTTTATGCATCTAAAAGAACAGAATGACACAGAATATCAAAGTCAGCTATTATTTTTTATTTTTTTATTTTACCTTCTCTTTCTCAATTTGTAGATATGTCTCAGGCTAGCTTATAGCTACTTGCAACACTGTTCACAGAGGAATCCCTGCAAGTATAATCCCAGGATCTCATCATACTGCACAAGATGAAAAGGCTTCACAGCATTTTCTCCCAATTTCTCCCACACAGTAATTTGACACACTCTTATCAACAATTATAATGATCATTCATGCTGATAATTATTCACTCTAATCTGTGATTCTTCCGCTTTTCTCTCAGTCCAACTTGCACCATTTACCTATATGATGCTCAGTCACTAGCCAGCGGTAATGGATAATCATTGGCTAATGGCACTGGGGTTACAGTAGGAGAATGATAAATAGCTGCTTCATTCCACTTGAAGTGTCTCCCTGTTTATCGGTCATTGAGACTGATGAGATCGTATTAGATGCTAATGAAGTCCACACATGACTGGAACCATTATTAATCTTGTTGAATGAAATTTATACGAATAAATGCCAGACTCCATGGAGCTCTAATTTTAACTTGAGATCTAGAAGTCACGATGCAAGTGGAGATAATTTTCTCTTTGTAGCAATCCAGGTCTGATGCTATAAAAATATACTTTGACTGTATATACTGAGCTGAATATGGAGTCACTCTTATCTGGTGTTATGTGTAGATCCACTTTTAAACTTCTAGCCTAGAGAAATATTTTTTTTCATAAGTGAAAGACACTGCTGTGTTACTTTAAATAAATGGATACATGGATAAATAAACACCCCTTTCCACGTCGCACTAGAAGCCGTATTTCTTTCATGTTCAAGTAGGCCTTGATGCAAAATCCCTACATTTGATTTGCATCAAACATTGACTGGAGCGGGGAAGTGGTAAGTATAATCCTCAACAAGCTAACCTAGTCTAACAGAGCTGAGATATAATGATGCTGGATCACACAGCTCCACCAAAGCCATTGTGACTCACACTGTGTCTCTGCAGTGTCAAAGCACAATGTTGTTCTTTGAGAAGTCTCTCTACACACGACTGCAATATTTATTTATACTTTAGTTTTTAATTAATGCTGCACAGTGCATTTTAATGCAGGCCTATAAAATATTTAGAACAGATCCACAGGAAGCATACTGACGCTGTGTGTGTTCATGAGAGAAATAACTTCAGTGCCTAGGTAAATGTGTTTTTATGCATGTACTCCAGTCTGTTTATTTTGTGTTTATTTGCGTGTCATGTATTTGCTGGGTCAGAGTGCGAAGCATGATGTCTACAATTTGAAAATCGACCAACTGACGGCAGGGGGGGCATTCCAGCCAAGCATCTGGGATGTTGGCCAAGAGGGGGCGCATTGGCTTGGGAAGCAACCAAGGGATGTTGGCTCTGAAAATCAGTGAGCCTTTCTTTTTCAGCTGTACACATGCCAGGCCACAGTGCTGTTTTGTGTTGTCGCAAAAATTGAAAAAATATCTCTACAAACTCTGTATTTGTCTGTTTATTTTTTCTAAAAGATGGGCCGAGTAATTCATGCGTGTTTGAACTTTTGTGACAGCTAATCAATATAATACAGACTGAATCAAGGGTCAAGGTAGTGAGTTACCTGTGTAAGCAATATGCTGTCAAACAAAAGTTGAGTCTCAGCCTGGTCCTTGGTGATATCTGCGTTGGCATTCATGCCATAAATCTCTGGTGACGGGTTGAGTGGCAGTGACTTGGTGTATTCTATGTAGCTGTCGTACTGCGACAGAGATGCAGAAAACAGAGGGAGAGGGGATGGGTGAAGTAAGAGGACAATTTTTAACGCAACATCAGGAAACATCTCGAGTAATAACACTCACTGAAAAACAAGTCGGCTCCTTAGATTGCTGACATTTATTTTAATGACTATGTAAATGTGGCTTCATGAATAAAAGATGTGGTTGGAGGGGGGTGTAGTGCTGGAGAACAAAATGCCAAATAAAATGGTGTGCACCATAGATTGTACTTGTGTTAACAAATATATCAACCCTCACTGATGGTGGCTTCCTGCTGTGCCTTGTTACACACATTTTATCTCCTAATGACTTTTTAAAGGTAGCTCAACAATAGTGCAAAGAAGTCCTGTAATATGCTTACTTGAAAAACTAGCGAGTTTACTTTTGTTGAGTTTTAAGGCAATGATACTGCCAGCAGCTCTGTGTAACTGATATTCAAATAACATGAATAACATACCTATGCTGCAGTATACTATATAACAAAAAAGGTTAAACTATGTTGAATACAAACATAATCAACAAACGGCATCGCTGAGAGCACAGTTCTCATAAAACAGTACACGTGGTTATCTTTGTAACTTTGCTAGTACAGGTGACTACCTCTTAAAGCTGATTAACATACTGTGTGCCATCAAGGCAACTATTTTGAGGAGTATAAAATATGAAGAGGTTAAAGCTCCATGAACACTTGTAGTATATAGAACTTCATCATTTGACGGACGCATTTCAGCTTGTGACATTCATCGGGGTCATCATAAAGCATATTACAGACAACACTTTCAATAGCATAGGCATATGTGAAAAGAATAAAAATAAAAACCAACCAATCACCTCCAACATACCAGTACCAATAAGGATGGGCTTGGCATATGGTCAGCATGAGGTTTAATGTCAAATATTGTTCCTGGAAATGGGGAGTGCCCGATAAAAAAACATCGGTAGCACATTATTTGGTCCATAAATTTGGAAAGTGCAACTTAGGAGCCTAAAATGTGAGAAGATGAGAAGACGGGCACAACTTCATCCAACTAGTTCATCACAGTGCTAACACAGAGAGATGGATAACCACACATGCTCACGCCCAATTGAGAGTCACCAGTTAACCCAACATGCATGCATTCCACAGTCTTTGGACTGTGGAAGGAAATCGCACTACTCAAGTACATCATCATTTACTACATTATTCCATGTGTTATTTCATAGTTCTGGTGTCTTTAACATTGTAAAGAATACCCTGAATGTGTCCAAATTCTTGATGGGTATGTGTTACATAAGCATTCAGTTTGGACTGGGATGAAATTTCTGTAGTGGCAGCAAGTATATATTTTGAAGATGATAAAAGAAAAAAAGAGTTAATAGCTCCCTTTTGCATGGAATCTGCAGCCTGCTAATGTGACTGAATGAGAGAGTGACAATTCAGATCGCTATGGCTTTGCATCACAAATACTGGTATTAAGATATTACCATTAATCCTGTTCTTATTTTTTGCCTACAGCCAAATCTAAACCAAAGTTGTGATTCATTAAAAAAAAAATCTTATTGATGCTATCGTTGATGTTTGGATGTTTGCAGTGACTTATTTGTGACTTTGTGTATTTCTTACATCTCCCTCAGCTGGCGCATAGTAGAGCCCACTGGGGTCAAATGTATAGTCAGGGTCCTCAATGATCTTTGGGGTGTAAAAGATGGAGAGGATCGTGCGCAGGGTTCGTCTGTCCCAGTCATCTGTCACACGCCCTCCATAGTTACACTCACCAGTCATGTAGCGAAGGGCATCAAATGGCACTTCCTGCATGACACAAGAAATCATTTACTTTATAAGAGAACATAACAGCAGATGAATGATAAGTAGTTGAATTTCAGTGTATACAGATCAATAACAGTTAAAATGAAAAACACTGATCATATTGTTACAATGCAAAGTTTTCATGGGAAACCTTGGTTCCTGGCATTCATGTGGACATTACTTTGACTCGCACCAGCCAACATTGTTGTAGACGAAGCATGGCAGAGGCCTCCCCCAGCAGGACAATGTGCTCTGCCACAATGCAAAAACTGCTTAAGAGCCCAAGGCACTAACTCAGCCTCAAAATTCCCCAGATCCCAATCCGATTAAGCATCTGTGGGATGTGCTGGAACAAGCCTGGTCAACAAAGACCCCACCCTGCAACCCGCAGGACCCAAGGATCCACAACTATGGCCTGCTGCCAGACACCACAGGTCACCCAAAACAACCCATTCAGTGCCACAACAGGTCAAAACTGTTTTGAGGCACCAAGGGGACTTACACAATATTTGTCAGGTGGTTATAATGTTGTGACCTGACACACCTGTCCCTTTAGGACCTGCACTTGGAAAAAAAAAAGATATATGAGGATTCAGAAGGGTGAAAGTTGTGGCCAGTGTGGCATTTTCTTGAGGAGGATTTCACTTAAAAATGCACTGAGCAACACTCGGTTACAAGATGAAAATGTCACTGCGTTCCAAAAAGATATCCTCAGTAGTTTATTCCTGCCACTTTTTCCTCAGCTGCAGCACAGGAACGGAATGGTGGAGGGTCGGTGCGCTATCTGTTTGGGGAAAAATGTCAAGAGGGGTTTTGAATATGGCTTATGAAAGAGAATACTTGAGCGAAGCAGACGCCAGTTGTAAAAGCCAGAATTTCTAATATGGGCTTAGATGCTGAAAGCTATATAGGAGTGCATTGTGGATGTGGAACTGCATCTGAAATAAATTCACTTCATACAACTCTGTACAAAGTTTATATGAAGTGTATATAACAGAACAAGTCTGTGTCAGAAGGAACTAGCACTACATCCCACACTGTATGGAATTTGTAATTGGTTAAAACACTTGCACTGACTAGTTGAAATACAATACAACAGTTACCCATGAAAGGAAACAACTTTTCAAAAACATCTACCTGGTACTGTTCCAGGAACATATGTAATTGCTGTACGGAGATCCGGAGGTCGGTCTCATTGAACTCGTATGGAATGTTCCAGCCTAAAGGTCCAAACTTTCTCCTCTCTTGGGTCAGGGCGTGGAAGAAACACAGGCCATACAATAGTTTCTTGAACACAGCCTGAGAGGTGGATAAAAACAGATGGACGACATGGTGTAAGATAAATAGTGGTGGTCATTTCACACAGCTAAAACAAACACATCCTGAAATGCACCCACTGGTGGAGGCATGGTAGATATGCACAGCAAGCCACCTAGACATGTTTGCACACTGACCGGCTTGCTGCAGCTGCCAAAAAACTCTGGATCAGAGATGGGATCCATTAAGAAGGAGCGTGCAATGTTGGAGCGGAGACCTTTTGGAGCCTCGTTGGTCATCTTAACACCATTCTGGAGCACCGCCACGGGAAAAGTGGGAGATGGGTAGCTAGTAAGCCACAGTCTGAAGTGTGGGTGGGTGGTATCTGGGTTCAGCCCCTGCTCACAGTGGTAAAGAGCAAGTAAATACATGCATATATTAGACAAAATATAATAGACAAATGCACTTGCAGCTGTATTTAAAAAGTGTGTGTCCTGACCTCACAAACTCTCTCCAGTGTTGACATCCATGAAGTGGCCAAGTGGCAGTTCTGGAGAACCACCCAGGTGCCCTCGTTAATGCCTGTCTGAATCATGCGCATAGCAATAGGACCCTGGCCTTGGCCCAAAGAAAGGGACGTCAGCTTGTTACCAGTAAAGCCCTGAGAGATAAGAAGAGCAGTGCATCAACACTTAGTTTTTAGCTGCTTTTTTTTTGCAAGAGAAAGTCCCACATAAAATTTTTTGTGCTTTTAAGACCTAGTAAATACAGAGATTCAATTTTTTTCTTTGATAGAGTGAATTTCTTTTTTCATTTACAGTTTGATATACACAGCAGGTTGAGAGGTGCAGATTTTTTCAGATGTCTCTGTACCTTTTCATCTCCAAACTTGAGCAAAGCAGCCATGGGGTCTGAACCGGGGGAAAGAATGAAGATGAGGGGGCCACAGCAGTGGCTATCTACAAAGACGTTACTTAGGTTAAAAGGTGGCGCTTCAATGAAGGGGTGACCCAAAGTATCTGATACAAACTCCTGTACCATGGGAACAATCTGGGAGAAAAATTAAAGGAATGTATTTTAGTGTTTGTGGTTATATGTGAAAAATCCATGTAAACAGATATAATTCCCCATGTGAACTGACTTTGTCTGGTCTGAGACAGCGAATCACAAGCATCTTCTGAAACTGGCTCAGCTTCTCCTGCCACTCATCAGGAAAGGGAGTCTGATGGGGGTCCTGCAAATAGGCACAGCACAATCAGTTCTGAATCAGTTCTGAATTCACACAGTGCCGTGAAAAAGTATTTGCAGATTTCTTACTTTTTTTGCATGTTTGTCACACTTAAATGTTTCAGATCATCAAACAAATTTTAATATTAGTCAAAGATAACCTGAGTAAATACAAATTGCAGTTTTTAAACGATGATTTCATTTATTAAGGGAAAAAAGCTCTCCAAACCTACCTGGACCTCTGTGAAAAAGTAATTGCCCCCTAAACCTAGTACGTGGTTGTGCCATTCTTAGCAGCAAGAACTGCAATCAAGCATTTGCAATAACTGACAATGAGTCTCTCACATCACTGTAGGGATTTTGGCCCACACTTGGTAAATGGTAAATGGACTGGTACTTATATAGCGCTTTTCTACTCAGATTCTGTGTACTCAAAGCGCTTTAACTACATGCCACATTCACCCAGTCACACATACATTCATACAGCACTTTTATCTATACTTAAGTGCTTACTAACATTCACACAGACACTCACACTCCGATGAACGCATCGGGAGCAACGTGGGGTTCAGTATCTTGCCCAAGGATACTTTGGCGTGCAGACTAGGGGAGCCAGGAATCGAACCACTGACCTTCCGATTAGTAGGCAACTCGCTCTACCTCCTGAGCCACAGCTTTGGGGCGGCTTCTTCTTCTACTTCTTTGTAGAATTGTTTTACTTCAGCCACATTGGAGGGTTTTCAAGCATGAACGGTCTGTTTAAGGTCATGTCAAAGAATCTCAATCGGATTCAAGTCTGGACTTTGACTAGGCCACTCCAAAACCTTTATTTTGGTTTTTTTGAGCCATTTAGAGATGGACTTGCTGGTGTGTTTTGGGTCATTGTCCTGCTGCATATCCCAAGTGTGCTTGAGCTTCAGGACACAAACTGATGGCCGGACCTTCTCCTTCAGGATTTTCTGGTAGAGAGCAAAATTCATGGTTCCACCAATTACAGCAAGTCGTCCAGGTGCTGAAGCAGCAGTGTGGCTAGTGACACTGAAGTCGGTTTTCCAAAAAATATGGTTAATCACAGTTAATTCATGTTTTAACAATGAAATCATCATTTAAAAATTGCATTTTGTATTTACTCAGGTTATCTTTGTCTAATATTAAACTTTGTTTGATGATCTGAAACATTTAAGTGTGACAAATATGCAAAAAACTAAGAAATCAGGAAGGGGGCAAACACTTTTTCACACCACTGTATATACACAGGAAGTACTTTCAATTACACACTGGATATGGATAAGCTTCTTAATATTAATGGTGTCATATGGACTTTGCTTACCATTATCTGTTACAGAACCCTACACGTCAAGTGACAGGCATGACCACTGGACATTTTAATTTTGTTGATCAAGATTATCCTAATCAAATATGCAGCTGAAGGACAATTATGTCAAGTTTTCTATGACAGGAAAAGTTAAACAATGCAACTGTGCAAAAAAGGTGAATCTGTATTTTAAATGGGGAGGGGAGTAGTAATGTGATATAGCTAAACATGTAAACGGAAAGCCTGAAGAAAGGGAACAAGTAGAAGGAGACAGAGATGGGGAAGAGAAAAAAAACAGAAATGGGTTTTGGGTCATAGCAATATGTTTGATTAATTAGTGGAACAAGAGCACCAGAGGAAGTGAGCAATGGTAGAGGGAACTTTTGGAATTATTTCCCCCAGGCTGTTTGTCGAGAGACTTCTGGCTATGTGTGTTGGCAGGTGCTTTGAGATGGATACACCTATTTAGGATCTCCTGGGGATTCACTGTGTGAACAGGGGTGTGTTAGCGTGTGTGAGCCTGAGTGCCTGTGTGCTTGATTGAACAGCTGTTCTTACATCAAGATTGAATAAATGTGAATTCTACAACTGGAACAAACTAGATTTAATTAGACAGAAGTGTTGTGGCTGATTCTGCTGATTATAAATCAAAGATGGTGTGTGTATGTATGTGCAATGTGTGCAACCGCAAAGAGACAAGTCTGTGTGCTGCACACATGTTTGAGTGCACCGCATATTGATTAAGCAGCTGTTCTTGCATTTAGATTGCATAGATGTGATTAGCACAACAGGAACTACATAGATTTAAATAGATAAAACCTCAGTCTTTAATTTTATATTTCAAAGATGGACAGAGTGTCTCTGCACATCATCTCATAATCTGACAGGAAAATGTTTCCCTCTTTCACCCTCTTTGTTCTGTATCCCCTTTGTCTATGCTACAATTAGAATAACTAAAAAACAACAAATCATTTATCATAAAATAACATAAAATAAAAAGGTAAAACTTATAAATATCTCATGGGACTACCGAATCAGAAAACAGTGACAAGTTGCTGTAAAAAATTAATAAAATGTAAATTTGAATAGAACTGATATTTTTGAAATTTTGTCATACTGTATGATGGTACTTGTAAACTAATGCTAAGATTTGTTTGGCAGGTCTATCAATAATAAAAAAAAAAAAGAAGAATTTTTGAAGATATACAAAATGCAGGCAGTGGTAGATGTAGAAATGTTGGGAAAGCTAAAATGAAGAAAAGATAAAGGTGCAAAGAATCAAATTATGGCCTGTGTCCACAATGTAACTGATAATACATGTACATAAAATCTAGCTAACACAAAAAGTAAAGGTGGCAAAATATTCAAATTCAGCATGTATGATTAATTAAAGCATACATGCTACACTGAATGTGCAAACTGGTGTACTCTGGTGTATGGATCTCTGCAGCCACAATGTTGAAGGGTAGGGAAGGTGGGAGGGGGGCTGCAAAGTGCTGTGAGCTTAAGGGTGGGCAAAGTTGGCCTTGTGTCAAACGCTGCTATTTTATCTAGCTAAAACTGTTTTCCTGTGGTTTGCCTGTTTTCTGCTCCTCATCATTATGTCCATGCACAGGCCATTAAATCCTTTCACTCATATTAAAAAGAAATTAAGAATCTGTTTCTTGTCCTGTTTCGGCCACCAAAGAAGAAACTTTTATTCTAATCAGTATCTACATGACAAGCAGTCATGGGGCCACCAAAAAACTCCATCCATCTTCTTCTACTTATCCAATTTTGGAGCTGGAGCCTATCCCAGCTGCCACCGGGCAAGTGGCAGGGTACACCCTGGACAGGTCGCGTGTTTGTCACAGGGCTAACACAGAGAGACAGAGAACCGTTCACCTATGAACAATTTATAATCACCAGTTAACCTAACATGCATGTCTCTGGACTGTGGGAGAAAGCCAGAGTACTCAGAGGCATGCAGGCATGAGGAGAACACGAGAACTCCACACAGAAAGGCCCCATCTTTGGACATGTATTCAGTGCTTAACAAATTTATCAGACCACCTGTCATACTGCTCACGGCACCAGAGCAGTTTCTTTCCCCAGGCTGTTGGACTACTTAACACCGCCCCCTCGCCCCGCTCACTGCTCAATTAATGTATAACAATAACACACATACTTACTACAGACTATAATAACTTTGCACACTGGATTCAGTACAGGCACTTTGCACATCATGTTCTACTTAAATTTTGCACTTCTCCCCCCCTTCCTGTCCATAACCTTTACATATGTCCTAATTTCTTTAATATCTGTAGGTAGTTAGTATATATTGTGTATTTATATTTATATTTATATGTATATGTATATATTGTATATTGTAAATTCCATATATTCCACTTCTGTACCACGGTATTGCACCATGACACCAAGACAAATTCCTC